>CAJUYI010003806.1:2811-21273 GCA_910591695.1 Galerucella pusilla | reverse complement strand
ATTGTAAGTTGCATAATATAAAGTATATAAATAAAATATCAACGTACCTTTTTGTTTTTGACGAAACCCAATTTGTACTTCATATCGTAAAGCAGCAAATCCTTTTGAGCTCTTACAGTCGTTATTATAATAATCCGTTTCTCGCGTCCTTGGAAGGTTTCCGTCGTACCGACTTCGACTTCTTCGAGTCCTTTATCTCTTAACAATCCTTTCAATTTATGTACCTATTCCAAAAAAAAAGTAAAATATTAAATTTTTTAGTTAAAATCTCGGTGTTGCTTTGTAAGTAGTACCTGTCGAACGTATGGAGTTACAACGCCGATATCCGTTGGGGAGACATTTTCTGATTCGTCGTCGAATTTAAACGATTGTAGAGCTTCGATATATTTTATTACCATTTGCAATTCTTTTTTATTGTAATAACTGTAATAAAGATGATATCTTTTTTAATTCAACTTAATTACTTGATCACTAAACAAGTTTACGTAACCTGGGACATGCTACAAGATGGTATGATGAAAAAGTATAGTATATTTCAAAGTAATTCGTTACGGAATTAGGCAACAAAAAGGAATGGGATCCAAATACCATTAGAAGACTTGGAAAGAATGCCATTAAATGGTACACAGACGGCTAAAAAGCAATAGAAGGAAGCTCTGAAAGCTTAGGAAATACCATTTCAAGAGGAAATTCATGCATTGAGAAAATGTCTCAGTTTAATATTGATAAAGGATATAGAATATATAGTCAAGCAGCTATTAAAGCGTAATCAGTTTCAAATTGGTGTGGGAATCCTTCGATAAACTCAATAAACTAGACAAGATCCTTACTGTGAATTCCAGGACGCACTGGAATAGAAGGAAATGAAATAGCAGATGAACTAATGAGGAGGAGGAGTGAAATACCCTTTTGCGGAATGAGCTCCAATGTAAGATTGGGAGAAATGAGTAAAGCTGAAAAAAAAGAGATCTGACTCTTGGAAATATAAAGTAGATAATCAAAGATTCTTCTGGGTTCCTACAACATATTGAGATCAAATGAAATAAAGTAAAACTGCACTGATTGAGTGACTGGTACCATTTCAATGGTGCAGATTACAGCTACGACATATTAAGCATTTTTGTAAAGCTATCAGTTCATGGTAAATCCCACTTAATTTAAAAAAATCATCAAAGTTCACGTGTATTCCGAGGGGGAAACCGCTGACCAAAATTTGTACACTAAAATACCATATTTGACAAATAATACCAAAATTACCAACTTAAAATACCAAAAATTACCAATATTACCTCAGGTGAGTGTATAACTGTACACTCTTAACTCTATCTGCGTTGAAACACGAGTCGACAAGGTTATATTTCTCCCTGTTTATATTATTTGTAGGACATTTAAAAGACAAAGCAAGAATATTTTAAAAAGTGTAAAAAGCCGAATGCAGCGCATGAAAATCGTCGATCAGATGAAGTGGTTGTGACTAGGAGTGGGTAAAATAATCGATTAATCGAAAAATAATCGATTAATCGGGTGATCGATATATATTTTTAAAAATAATCGATTAATCGAAAATAATCGATTAATCGGAAATACTCGATTAATTAAATCTAATCAATTAATCGAAGATTTATTCTTTTTCATAATTCTTGATAACGGCAGCTGGAAGTGGTGAAAATAAAGTATGTAACATTGTAGTTTGATTCAGAGTAAAAACAAACTAAAACTGTATTTTAATGGGAATCTATTTTTCTATAGCGTTCCTGCTGCCATTATTATTTCCGATTAATTGATAATTTTCTATTAATCTATTATTTTAGATTAATCTATTATTTTAGATTAACCGATTACTTTCGATTATTTTCGTTTATTCTCGATTAATCGATTATTTTATATAATCGATTATAATTGTTGATAATCGCCCAGCCCTAGTTGTGACAAGGGTTGCGACGTTGCAAGATTTCCTCATAATTTTCCTTTTTAATTATCGATGTTACTGCGCACGCGCATATTAAAGAAGTATCCTGAAAACTTTACGATATTACCACAAAATTACTATAAAAATACCAATAATACCGAATTTTTTTGTACTTAGTGTTAATATTAAGAGTTCAAATTTTCAGGCGATTCTTTTTTGGACAAGATTGTGAATAGGGAGCAAAAATAAAAAAAAATAAATCACCAAAAAAACACACACTAATGCATAAATAAAGACAAATAAATAAATATTTTCAAGAAATTATACCTTGGGGACTTTCCTTCACGGCATTCTTTGGAAATAACATTACAAAACTCAATAGCCTGTCCCTGCGAATCTATTTTATTTCCCTTCTTTCGCTTATTTCGCATGGATACTATTTTTTGGAAGACAAACTCTTTTGATATTGGATCATGTTCCGCTATTTGCGAATGTGCCTACAAAATACACCGTTAAGGGTCCGTTGAACTATAGGGAAACAGAAATTTTTGACTGATTTTGCGAAAAATCGATAGTACTCACCTATTTTGAGAATAATCCGTCAAAAAATTTGCGGGTTATACACAATTTACAAAGAAAAATCCAAAAAAGGATTTTTTTTCGCCACTTGAGCCATCACTTTTGGACTAGTTATTTTATACAAACCACAGTTTAAATGAATTGCACTGTACGGAAAAGTGATCAACAACATGTGCTCTCGCTAATTATAACAACATTTCAGTTAGTTTATTCATAATATTGTTTAAATTACCACTTTTATAAATATATATTTGACAGGCTACAAATCTGTATGAAAACAATTAAATCAAATGACAAATGACATAAAAGCTCTAGCGTAATGTGTGACATGGTTGCCAGCTGTAAACGATTACGTGAGAATCATGTTATTTTTAAAATATTAATTAATTCTTGCATTCGAATTTCATCTTAGAAAGTATTGGATGAGAGGGATGAATGCATTGTAATGCACATCAATCTATTCAAGAAGAGGAAAAAAATATAGTAATTGGATTCACCCTTCCCCTTCTAGAATAACTTAATGTGGATTACAAATAATTTGAGGCATTTGCCTTCCCTTAAAGATATTCCAGAATGGGAAGGGAATATAATAATTGGATTCAATCTTCCCCTTCTTGAATAACTTAATGTGGATTACAAAGTATTGGATATTCCAGAAGGGGAAGGGAATATAATAATTCCGCCTTCCCCTCATAAAATATCCAATACTTTGTAATCCACATCAAGTTATTCCAGAAGGGGAAGGGAATATAATAATTGAATCCTCCCTTCGCCTTCTAGAATAACTTATAGAATATTTAATTTCGTATCTTGATAGTCATGTAGCATGATTGTCGAGTAGTCGTTTACAGCTGGCAACCACGCTACAAAGTATTGTATTTTGTTCTATGTTTTGTAGGTTGCATATCTGTGTATGCGATTATTATTAAAATTATTTATATCCAAACTGGTTGCCTGTCAAATATATATTTATAAAAGTGGTAATTTAAACAATATTATGAAGAATCTAACTGGATTTTTTTCATAGATAGCGAGATCATACGTTGTTGATCACTTTCATGTACAGAGCAATACATTTAAACTGTTTTTTGTATGAAATATCATGCCAAAAAGTGATGGCTCAAGTGGCGAAAAAAAATTTTTTTTTGGATCATTCTCAAAATAGGTGAGTACTATCGATTTTTCAGAAAATCAGTCAAAAATTCGTGTTTCCCTAATGTTCAACGGACCCCACCGTTAAGTATAACAATTTTTATAATATTATTTAAATAAATAAAAAGTATCACCTCTAATAAACCACAATAAAAATGTTTGTTCGGTAAATACAATATGCTGGGGTGGTTTCTGAAGTTTTTGATCAGCATCGTTTTATAATTCGGATTGTCTCCGATATACAAATCCGTTTCCATCAACCTTTCCAACAGAGACTTTCCTGAAAATATTTCAAATGTCATCAAATGACACAAGAAGTGACATTTTAACGCATGCGCATAACAGAAATTAAGTAAATAGGTGAAAATACGAACCTAATCCGTACTTTTCGGCAATTACCGATGACGTGGACGGTCCCAGTTGTTTGGGGTCACCGGCCAAGACGATTTGCTTGCCTCTTTCGATCAAACCCAGCGCTATGCAAGCTTCAGGTTCGCAAGCTTGTGCCGCTTCATCGATAAAAACAACATCTGGTTTATAATACCCAATATATTTTCCAATAAGAACCAAAGTAGTGACGATTATTCTGTATCTTTTTAATATTGCAGAGTCGACATGTTGGAATTGTTTATCGGTTTTATAATTTGAATATTCTATTACTATATCGTGAACGGGAGTTCTGTATAAATAAATATTTGTTAAAAACAATAATTTTATGTTAATAGAAGCTGAAAATATGTACTCACATATCGACCGAGGAAGACATTATCCTTAGTAGTTCGGTTTTTTCACAATGTACATGTAATTTTTCAGTCAACATATCACAAGCGGCATTGGACGGTGCACAAACTAGAATATTATGTTTGGTTTTTTCTTTAAGTTGTAAAATGGCTTCTACGACGGTTACTGTTTTACCGGTACCTGGAGGACCGAATACTATGTAAGGATATGAACCGGAAGTGCCGTTCAGGATGTTTAAAACTGCGGTTTTTTGTTCCAAGTTCGTAGCAACAGCTTGATCAAAATATCTAAAAAGTATATAATATAAGCAAGTTTTAGCGTGGACAAGAATCCCAAAATAAAATTAATTGGAAAAATGATTTTGAATTCTCTTAAATCTACCCCAAAAACAGAAATGATCCCACAAAAATGTGTCTAGAGATAAAAAGATTATTCTACTACAGTTTTGACTCGCCCTTTATGTCACTGTTCCATATTTGCGGACTTTTAAAATTGAATCAGTATGAAATTTACTACAAAAAGATAATTCCTATCCAATTTTGTTGTTACCTTTTTTGCAGATATAGGGCGTTAAAGATTTTTTTCATAATACCACGAGAGTGAAAATTTTGTCGGCAAAATTTTTCGATTGTCATGAAAGTTTGTTGCTTGGCAAATTTGCGAATGACATTTTTAACAAAACCATTAGCCGTCAGGCGAGTGGTTTTGGATTAAATGTCATGAGCAAAATTACCTAAAAGCAACAAACTTGAATACAAGAACAAAATTTTTAATTGAGTGGTATTCGACATGACTATTTCACGAGAGAAAAACTAAAAAATCAAATGTTTAAACGTTTTATTTATTGCAAACTTCAATTATACAAAGCCAAAAAAAAATAACATTATGAAAAAAAATTACTTATTTATGTGAAAAGTACAATTCTTATGATTGTACGTTGTAGCATTATTTTGGGGATTGTTTTGCATCATAACCTGTGATGAATTTAAGTTAGAAACTGAGGATTCCTTTTCTTTATTTTTATTTTCTCGAAGGTTCTCTATAAGTTGGAAATGGTGTTCTTCATTTAATTGTAAATATGGTTTCAAAGAATGGGCAGAAGAATGTCCTGTAAGCTTAATTACTTCTTGTTCACCAACTCCTTCTTTTGCTAATGCAGATATTGCAGAAGCTCTATGTGAATGATTGGTTATTTTTATTTTTTTTGTGTCTATACCAATTGATTCTGCCGATATTTTCGTCCACTTTAAAATTGTATCAATTCCCAATTGTGAATTTTTGTACCATATTCCTTTCTCCCAATTTGGATGTACTTTTAAAAATAATCTTGTTGTTGTTGTTAGATAAGGATTGGATTCTCTTTTTTCAATAATTTTTAAAAATAAACGAACGGGACACAAATTGTTGTTAGCATTATTTCTTACCAGCCACTTACTGCCAGATAAAGCTTTTGATCCTCCTTGTGTCGTTTTGGAAAAGATTGGATTATATTCTACCCTGCCAGTAAAATTACCTTTATTATCATATTCTTTTTAAAAAAAATTAATATCACAATTAGCAGCTTCATTTCCACGCCATGCTAATTCGAACGAACATAAATGAAAAAACTTTTTTTGTAACCCATCAGGATTATCTTCAGAATAGCTTTCTACCATTTCCATTAATTCTTCTTTGGTAGGTAAACGCGTTAGAACTTCTTTTTCTGGTTTCAGGTTCAGCCTGAAATTTTTAAGTTTTGTATCCCAGGCCAATCTAGCAAATTTATAGGTAATATCTTTAAATGGATCAATTTTGATGTTAAATTCTAGAAAATATTTTTCCTGAACCATTTGAGCAGTCGTATTCCTAAGTGTTTTCACACTAGCTTCAGTATAATCAGTTCCATCTCTTTTTTTCATGTTAAAACCATAATCTTCAAGAATTTTTGCTATAACTTGTTCAGAAGTATCCTTTTCTAACGTATAATTACGTGCGTCCAGAAACATTCTAAACTGTTCCCATACGCAGACTTTTTTGTCTTCATTGTATTTCGTGGTATACTTTGCTTAATTGTACTCTCTATTTCATTTATTGAATTATTTCCAAATCTTGTATTATTCATGTTAATAATAAAAAATATAAATTTTTGAAACAGTTTTAATAATTTTTAGACAGTTAAATAAATAAATAAACAACTTAGTTTCCTTAGAAACCACTAACAAAGATTTTATATTGAATTTCATCACAGAGTGATAGAATTTTATACACATAGATTTGATATATTAAACGCCAAAAAATTGCCAGTTCAAAACCTTCAAATTTTGTCAGTTATCAAATTACTCTAGTGAAATAGTCATGGTAAAATTGTTATTTGATCATATATTACCAAATTTTAGGGTTATAAACAGTATTGTATTCTTCGTTTTCAAGAGAAACTGTCAAGTCATTTTCTTTGAAAAGAATAAACATATAGGTAATCATCCAATTTTTTGTTTATAAAGGGTATTGTTTTCTTAGTTTTTTGACAGTTCCTCTTAAAAACGAAGAATACAATACTGAACATATCCCTAAAATTTGATAACTATATGTTTATTATTTTCAAAAAAATGACTTGGTGCCAGACTTTCTCGTTACCCTGTATAATATGTATAACACAATTTTTCAAGTGAATGTTTTTTTTCACTTAAACCCTTTTATTTTTGAAGAAACCAATATTATTATTGTTCAGACTTACTTGTCGACTGTTCTCAATATATTTCTAGCTCGTACTCTGGGGTTAGATGGAGGAAAAAGACACGGCAGCAATTTATTTTTCACAATTTGATCTATACCAGCATGCTGTCTTTCAAATGACAATCTACTCAAAACAAATTTGACATCATATTCGTCTGATATTTGACCTCTAGACTCAATTATCATAGTTAACCTAAATAAGGTAAAAGAAAATTAATAATTGGCAAAAAGATGAATAATATTACAATCAAATATTTTGAGAAAATACTTACTCACGATCTACGTTATGGATTTCTACTGACAAATTATTAACTTTTCTTATTATACCTCTGTAACCTGTATGGAGATCGTTGTGAAGGCGGATATCTATCATGTCCCCAACAATTACAGAAGGTCTTTTTTCTACTAAACCCGGAACGACCAATTCTAACTTATCATTTTCCATTAAAGTCAACTCTACCTTAAAAACAATAATTTTATAGAATAGTATATTACGTAACGAGTGCAGAAACTGACATTTTTCACACTCCTACTTGTGTGAAAAATCACTTTCGCACAAGTAATGTACACTATTTTTCCTACGACCATGCGATAATTGTAACAAATATTGTTTAATGTAGTGGTTTTAAAAAAATAATGTTGATATCGGTGAGTGCGGAAATGAAATGAGTGAAATTCACTTTGCAACGAGCTATGTACACTATTTTTCCTACGGCCATAAATTTTTAAAAAGTACCTTAGGATTTTCGCTACTATCAGTATCAACTTCCATTATAATAAAAAATCGAGACTAACACTTTTTATTTTTAGTTTATCTCACAATTATAATTCGTTTACACTTTTATCTATCCGCGTCATGACAATTCGGAGTAGACCGCGGTTCGATTTCCGGCCGTACCTATCTCTAAAAATTTACAGAAAACATTCAATATCTGGATAACGGTAAGGTTTAGGTATAGGAAAGTATACGTGAATTTGCCTTATTTTTTACCCCTGAATGCATTAAAATAAAAAAAAAGAGTGGTTCTATTCAAGAAAATAAAGAAATTTGATATTTATGAAGTTAAACTTTGAACACTTTTTATACACATCCTGTATAAAATAAAAACATTTTCAACATAGATTCTAATAGGTCTGACCATGCTAAAAGCAACCGAACAGAAACCATTTTCATATCTTTAAGGGTATCCTCGTAAAAAAATAATTTACAAAGGTCTGCAACGGTCAAATTTTTTACAAAAAAATCAATAACTCAAAAAATGTGCATTTTTCGAAAAAAGTTTTCATACAAAACTAAACTAAAATTTCACGTAGATTTTAAAAATGTATTAATATACAGGGTGTTTCATTTAAAATAACAAAGTTACAGTCGACTTCCGGTAGAACCGGAAGTCTGAAAATATTTTAGTTAAAAAGATCGCATCCGAAAACCGAAACGTAGAAATTTTCATGATTTTACTACAAGTATTTTGCCATATACAGATAGTTTTAACTAGTCGTGGGACACCCTGTATATTAAAAAAAAAGAGTATCTTACCTCTTCCATGTTGTATTGTTGAAGACCTATTTCTTGTGCAATTTCTTCTAACCAAAGAACATGGTGCCAAAAATATTGAAAGTTATTTTCAGTAACAAAACCTGGATTCATGTTCTGTCTAAAAAAAATGGAATCAAAGAAAAATGAGCACATTATTTCCATAACAGGATACTTACAGCACTTGTTGTAGCAATCTAATCTCCTTATCTCGCATTCTTGGATGTTCTTGTAGTCCATACAACAAAATTCTTCTTAACTCAAAAGGTATTACATATGTATTTAAACAATGTCTAAAAATAAACAAATGTACACATCTTAAGATCTTATCGCTGTGAAGTCCAGACCATATTAGTAATAATAGTTATAATAAATAATATTTACATTCTACATGATGGTTCACGTATTTCTACACGACCATCCCAAGAGCTCCCTGTGAAAGGACTTTTATATACTTCATATTCTTCAGACAGCTCTTCCTCGATAGATATGTCCTTAAAAAAATATTTATGAATTTACGTTAAATAGTTAATAAAAAAAAGGACTTACAATTGACCTTGCTATATGGAAAACCTCCCTATTAATAGTTTGAAAAGAAAAACAAATTGGTATATCATACCCTCCTGGAAGAATTGAATTTTTTTGTGAAAATGTTACCATGACACTGTATCTGGATTCTGGAAAATGGTTATAATTTATTCAATTACAAATTACATAAAATTTATAAAATATTAAAGTCACAACTCCAAATACTAGGGCTACAGTTAATTTTGGTAATTTGAATGATTTAAATATTACATAAACAAAAAAAAAAACACTTACTCGGCATTAATTGAATCAACCTGCCATCTGCAAATCCGTTATTATTAGGATCATTCAATGAAAACATACTGTAGGGATGTAAAACATTACGATTGGTCAAAAAAACCATAGTGTCACTTCTTACATTAGTTATTGTACATTTAAAATCTAAGGTGTTACCACGTTTTAATAATGCTGAAGGTGTAATCTAAAAATAAAACTTTTAATTATTATCCTGATAGTTAACATCCAGAAATTTGGCAACGGTGCATAAAATTCCAAGTTAATTTGATTATCAAATTGTTAGCATAGAAATAGTAAATGATCCATTAGTGATCTTGATAAGAAATTACTCATAATGAATATATTCAAAGCAAAAGTTATGCTTACTTAACATTAGAATACTATACACATAAAATCATGATTTTACCTGATAGTAGTGTTTTCCTTTTTTTGCATTTTGAGGCAAAAAGTTTTCTTCAAATGAAATAGATATTTCTATACCATGACGGTTTTTTACCAAACTTGTTCTAAGAACAGAAAAATAGAGATTAAATTTGAAATCACATCTATTCTCATAATAGGTATTATATTTGAAAAAATGTGATTCCCATAAAATTTTAATTTAGACAGATGTATTTATCATAAATAAATATATAATGATTACCTATTATTATTGCAAAATAATGAAATATATTATAGGTAGCATTGACAGATTGGTTAGTATAAATATTATATTGTATTTTGATAATGTGATTAAAAAATAATTCTCCCCCATCTTCAATTCATTTCCAAACAATAAAACCATTGTCAGCAAATCAGCAATTCTTTAATTCAAGATTATATAAGCCCACATACCTACATGTAGATTGGCATTTATAAAAAACTTATTATTTTAAACAAAGTTTACTGACAAAAAAAAAACAATTAAATAAATTTAATTTATAGGAGATATTTTATTCTTTATACCAATGCATTTTCTGTATTCCAATGTACTTTTAGAACTACTACATAATATTCAAAAACATACCTTAGAATGTTCCATTTTCTTAGTAAATAATTGAATAAGTGAATTCTTTGGCCATTGTGGTTAGGATCTTCTTCAATGTCCACATTACAGAAAGGACAGAACTTAAAAAAAAGTACATTAATTATTTTTAGTCATTTAACTATTGCACCGACATTAAATTTCATATAAATTTAAATACAAAAAAATAACAATTCGGTACTTTGAGCAACAATGCGACATTAGACAACAATAAAAGTATATTCGGGGACTCACCTTTTGATGCTGTGTCATTTCTACGTGATTTACACAACAGTCTAACAAGTTATACAAAAATAATATAAAGTTCTGATTAATCTATATTTATATATCAATTGATTTGAACAATGAACGATAATAGATTACGAGCCTTTATCAACACAAAATGTTTACTGAGCTAGTAAGTAACCTTGAAACATAGAATACTATCAACTGTTTCCTTGTTGAAATAAAAGTTTGCCGGACAATAATTTGAAAACTCCGTTGTAATTTTCCACACGATTCATTTGTTATTTGTCTGTATACAACATAGTATAATATTTGTAATAGAAAAACAAATTTAAAAAAAAACTACTATAGCACCAAAACAATATTAAAAACACAGATTAAAAACAAAACAACACTAAAATTTTGAATTAATCATTTCTACACTGACAGAAATAAATGCTTCAACTGTGAACTGTGGCAATGGCATGTTGGCATGGGCATGAGCAAAGCAATCACCCCTGCCCTGCCCCTGCTGCTACTCTTACTCCAGTTCACAAACCACATACCTCTGTGGTTTGTGCTCCAACGAATCACAGATCATAGATAACATACTTAATTCAACCTTTCCACCAAACACCACATGAGTCAAATAAAAAGAAAGGCTTCTTTAAATGGTTCTAAAGCTGATCATTTACCTAATAAATTACTATACAGAATATATCTTAACTAAACTAGAAATCCAAGACGCTCTACTCCTCGAATTTGAACAGCCATAAACATATAAACATTTCTATGAATGTAGGTAGGGTAGGTTATACGTTATTCTTTTTTTGTTGTTGATTTGAAAGCCTTAGCTGGTTGAGCTGTAAGACCCAGGTTGAAGTTTAGATAATATGTAATATGTAGGAACAAAAAGTATCATGATCCCTATTAGTATAGAACTGGTACTAATGCAATACCAGTATAACCATAACCTTCGAAGTATTGTTGAGTTTGCTTAGAATTTTAACATGGAACCATCAATATGGAAGTAGCTCAATAGTATAACAGCAAAAGGCCAGTAAAAGATGAGATGACATTGATGTAAATTTTATTTCAACTGTCAGTTTAAATTTTTGTTTTTCATCACCCTACATCCACATCATTTTCCATTATTTTATTTAAAATCATATTAAAATATGAACCAAATTGAGGTCCATGAAACAGTACAAGCAGCGAATATCTATTTAACTCGATTAAAATGGCTAAACAGTGAATTGGATTATGCAGTTAAACAGATCTTAAATACATTCGAGGAAACAGAAACAAATATCCATTCTACATTTAATAAATTTAAAGACATTTTTATTGAAGCATTAAATAGAAGAGAGAAAAATCTTCTCGACAAAGCTAAAAAGGTAAATGACTATTTTGGAATTTAAAAGCAAAATCTAACATTTACATTTCAGACGAAAATAGAGGCACTTACCCCTCTAAGGGAATGTCGGACTATGATTTTAGATAAAATTGAATCCACTCTAAAATTAATCAATACAGGAGCATCAATGATTTCTTCAGAATTTCAAAACGTTGAGATATTTTCTAAACATGCAAGTATATTAGGAACTCTTCCTGAAGTTCCTGAGCTTAAAGAAGTGCCTTATATAAGTTTCTGCTATGAACCTTCCTTAGAAGTAGAGATAGTGGACAAATTAGATAATCTTGGAGATATTTATCAAATTCCACCAGTGCAGGTAATTGTTGTGATAAGTTTTGCATGTAAGAAATATAAATATGCAGGAATATAATTTATACACACACATTATTTTGATAGGTAGCAGAATTAATTGAAAAACCGGGGGCAATATTAGTAGAGTGGAAAGTTGTTGTAGATAATGAAGAAAAAGTTACAGATATAGAGGAATTCAGACTTCAAGTTGTTATGGGCAATATACAAAAAGATAAACATCTAGTTAATAATTTTCAGGATTGTTACAAAGGTTACTGCACTTTTTACTAATAAACGGCATAATATTAAGTACAGATTTTACATTTAGGTTTGGATAATCAGTTTCTTTTAAAAGATCTCAAAGTAAACCAACCATATTCCTTTAGAGTATGTTGTAAGTTTGAAGGCACTACAGAATGGTCTCCTTGGTCTCTACCTCAGGTTACCGCAACAACACTCAAACATTTCACTTGGAAATTCAATGGTGATTATGAACTATCTAATGAATATAGGATAGCTAAACCCAAAACTAGTTCAGAAAATATGTTGTATTCCGACGGTGCTCAATTTTCTGTAGGACATTCTATCGATTTCATAGTAAGTACAAAAAGGTGACATTTTAATATAGAAATCGTATGCGAAATATCTAAATTGTGACAAAAATTTTTTAGTTTTTAGAAGGTGATTCAAGTGATGCAGTGGTTGGTCTCGTTTGTGAGAATGTAGAAGAGTTGCCTAAGCATCCAAATCAGGCGAAAGAGGGCACGTTTCTTTTGGCCCGGCATGGTAGGATTTGGGTTGATGGTGTTGAAAAATCAACGGTTTTACCAGAATTTCATAGAGGCTCGAAAGTAAGAAAGATTGGTGTATATGTTTGACAGTTTTAGAACTATACAGTTGGCATTTATTTATGGTGTTGTACTTTTATTTGCAGGTAACATTTATGTGTAGTATGGTCAACGATAAAAAAATTAGAATCGATATAGATTCCAAGGACAAAAGAGTAACCTATGATTGGTTGGTAGCGAGCGATGTGAAAATGTATTTTGTGGCTCATTTTTCATCACCAATTTGGAAACTTATGGTAGAATAATTGACTTGCCTAAGGATATAATATAGGAAATGGATCCACCGAAAAAGTTTACAAATAAAATGAAGGAGATTAAGTTTGAGATTTTCTACAGTATTAGATTTATTTAGAAAAATATTAAAACGTTTATACTTCACTCAATAAATATTCATTGTTTTTTTATACTGTTGTTTTATTTTCCTCTTATGATTCATTCATTTTCTGCTAGTGGTTTCAAAATATACATAGTAGTGCTATTTTTATTCATTCAAAAGTTATAAAATGATTCAAAGATCAATAAAGAGGAGATAGCTCAATTTGAAAGTGAAGGAAACTACTATTGGTAATAGTACAGTATTACGACCATAGATGTCATCATAACACTCATTCTGTCAAAACTATTGCAAAATGTATAATATAAGCATTGTATAAAGCCATAGAAAGCATGTATAAAGCAGAGATAAGTAACCTAGGTAACCTTAGGTTACTTATCTTTACCTATCTTTATACAATGATATAAGTAAGTAGCGAACTTCTGGATTGAAATTGGACCACTTAATTTTATGGTAATCTGGAGTTGAAATGTTTGCTACTACCTTAATTAGTTTCGCAAGTAAAACCAAAGATTACAGAATAAAAATATAAGATGTTTCACTCGCACCGATGTTTCTGGTGACTTGGATGGTACAGTACGTCGCTACGTCTTTACTTGCATTTTATTTGGCATATTATACGGGACGTCGTCTGTCGAACGCTGTTATTTTAGAACGGTGTTTATTGGTTGTTTGTGTTTTATATTTATGTTGTAAAGATTTTTTAAATTTATTAATTAATTGTTGAAATCAGCAGAAAGTCATATTAATATTTTTCTCTTTAATAGAAAAGCTTAAACACTAAATATTTTGTAATATTTGCTAATACAAAATTACAGATTTATTTTTATAATAAGGATATTATATAAACAAGTACAGTAAGCAAGAAATCACAAAAATTCAATTCTATAGCTAACCAAAGTGGAATTGGTCAGTTCCTTTTGAAGGAATTTACTAAATTTTCTTTTCATCATCCATGTAATCAATTTCTTTTCAAATATTATGCAGGTCTCTATATCAGAGTCCGTATATATTTTACTCTCAAATGTATATTGGAAGATTTGAAAGACAATAGATTAAATTTAACACATAAACCAAACTCCAAACTTAGTATTTTACAGCTGCTTCTCTTTTTACTGTTTTATCTTTGTCAATCCAAAAAATACGCGTTATTTAGAACAAAATTTAAGATTTAGTGGCCCTATTCTGTTGGCTGATGAGTATATTCAATTGAATTTGTGATAAATTTTAATATCTGCTAGATTATCAATAAGTATCACAAAATTATTAAGATGCTGGATAAAAACTGTGAATTGATTCATTTTGAAAATTCAAGTTTATTTCTTACTTACCTTTTCAAATTCATATCCCGAACATTTTTCGAAATAATTAACATTTAAAAATAAACCTTTGTGATAAAGAATCCTATTAATTTAAATATATATTTCTCTAATTAACCCAGTATAGATAAAAATAAAATAAGCTTTTCGAACGTATCTGGTATCTACCGGTCTCCTTATTGACAACAGGGGTGCTATTCTCGAGTCAATTGCGTATACGAAATTTGATGGTCATCGATAATTTGCGTATGGCTTGTAGTTGTAGGTATTCTCGAATCGTAGTATACGAAATAAAGCATCCGCTAGTCGTACGAATTCACACGTATGGGTACTAGGCATACGAATCTTCTATGCGAATGCGAGTTTTCATAAGGGGCATGCGCATATGGCATCTTATGATCAAAAAGAAGGGATTAACCTCTATTTTTTGTTATGATTATGTAAAGTTTGAAATGAAATTTCAAATTGATTTGTTTTTTGTTTGATGTGGGTGGATGGACAAGTCAATTTTATGTGAATAAGAAATATCTCAGTGGAGTTGAGTTGAGTTGTGGATGGCTTTTAATAAAATCCACCAACTCCTTACGCTGATCGGATGTTATGTTTCCCTTTGTTTTCTCCATTTGATAATATTTCTATGAATTCAGTTAAATCTAATTTTCCGTGTGTTATTTTCAACAGGCCACTACAAGATAGGTTCAAGTCAGAACGTTTTCGCGGTTTTTTATTATATAAACAAAATTTTTATTATTATTATATTGTAAACATGTTGTAAACCATGAGAAAATTGACACATTGGCAGTTTTGGCACAGTGTTGTCAAGTTTCCATCCGACCACAAATTACGTAGACGAATGAAGAAGTCGTATAGAGTTCAAGAATGCACATGAGTCTTAGTATACGATTATTTCCATACGTAAAAGTTCGTATACGCTGCGTATACGTATTGTTGCGTATGAATTCGAGAATAGCACCCCTGAAGCGAGTCGTAAACATAATTTATGAGAGCGGCGTCTGTTTGGAACAGCAACTTGAATCAAACCGCCCTGGGTGAAACATCTTATATTTTTATTCTGTAATCTTTGGTAAAACTCCCTGTAAAATAATTATATAACTGATTTTGTTTATTATTGTTGAGTAGACAATGATTTTTTCCAAAAGGCAAGTAGGTGCACAGAGAGATGAATTAATTAAATACCCCGCTTAGTTGAAATTGGTGGCGACTCTGTGTAGCAAATGGAAAGAGTTTAAAGAATGAGCCGAAAAAAGAAGGGGGAAGAAACTATAATGTGAATAACAAAAGGATAATAAGAAGAACTGTTTAACATTTAAAAAATCGATACTTAAATAAATATTTTATAACATAGTAGTTTATGCAACAAGTGTTGCCTATAGATAACCTATCTATATCCTACAAAAATACTGTTTCTACACAAATTTTTATACGCAAAGCAGGCCTTTTCTTAATTCTTTTGATAATCGTGGGAAAAGTAATGCGAAAAGTACACGCTATGGCACTTTCCCGCACCGAAATGTCAAACAAACCTACGAATGACCTGTCAACTTTTTCTGAAAATTCAACCTAATAGTGAATTTCTTATTGGTGTACAATTTTTAAATTTAAACCAAAAGTAAGTAAACTATTCATTTCATTATTTATTTGTATTTATGATTAAAAAACATTAACCTATTAAGCATTATTTTAGGAATAATGAACCCTTCCTACGAGGAAAGACTCTCCATGGCCAACCTAACTTCCTTTGAACTTCGCAGACACCGCGGAGACCTCATTACCACTTTTAAAATATTAAAATTTAATTTTGGTAATCTTGATATGATGTTCACCTGAAATCCAGATGACCGCCTTAGAGGACACCTTTTTAAACTCAAAAAAGAAAACTTTACCGTCAGATCAAGACAGAACTTCTTACCAAACAGGGTATTCGACAGCTGGAATAATCTTGATGTATCCACAGTTTCTGCACCATCGACTAACTCGTTCAAAAACAGACTTGATCGTGCGCTGCTAGAGCACTTATAGTTTATTTGGTATATTTTGTATATTGTACTTATTTTTCTGTTCTTTACCTACTAGTACCTAAGTTTCTTGTGTAATTATCTGTTTTTGGGCATAATAGGGATTTGTCCCTCTACCCTTGTCTAAATATAATAATAATAATAAGATCAAAATGATAATAATATAATTATAAATTGTTAATATTTTACAATTAATTATACATTCAACTGATTTTTCTATTTATTTTCATATTGTAGGTTCTTTCTGTTTAAATGAAATAACTATATAAATTACTGTATTTCTTTCATTAATAAATGTGGTTGTAGAAAAACTATTGAGTACAACTTGTACCTACGCAAATTACTTTTCCCACTCGATCTGCGCTCGATGGAAAAGTAACGCGTTGCGCACTAGTTGTACAAACTACTACATATTTCCATTGTCACTTGTCAATGTCTATTTTAATTTTTGCCTATATTGATTATGCAGTCAAGTTTTGCCATAAATCAGCGATCGCTGTACACAATGAGTGCTGACGTTCGGGGAATTTGCGGAGGTACAAAAAATCGGTGATATACCCAACAAATGTTTGTGATTTCACTTAATAACGTTAAATTAACATTAAAATTGCTAAACTACCATCAAACAACACCGCCAAGGTCATCATAATAACAAAAAGTAAATATTACACATTCTATTTATTTTTAATTTTTATGACACATTTTAATAAACGCGATTCCTCCGTTTTCGAGTCGCTAGTAGACAAGTTGGCGGTGTCGCTCCCTCCCCACCACTCTAACTGAACCTACTACAGGAAAGGTTTCTTCAATAAATCCCGCTGATATAAATTAGGTGTATAAGATTATTTTAAATTTCTTTATTTAGAATTTGTTTGTTATAAAAACGTTTGTACAATTTTTTTGTAAAACATTCTTATATTGAAGATCACATTATAAATAAAATAAATGATAGACGGTTGACGATGTATTAATGTTTGTTTTAACAAATATTTATTATAATTTCAATTAATTATCCGTGGTGCTTAATTTTCTAAAATATCTTGAATGTCTATAACCGCTGAGAGCTATGGCGTGCCGTTTTGGTATTTAATAACATAGTTTTAAAAGCAAAAACAAAAATAGTATCTCTACTTTCAAAAATGTTTATTGCCCAATTATTCTGTGATTGAATTAAAATTATGTTTTTCACAATAATAATACAGGAATTTCCATTATGAAATACATAATATAAATTGCCGATTTAAAATTATGAAATACATAATAAAATATTGAATTAAGATAATAGAAATGCAATTTCCATTATGTATTGAGGCTGCCTATACTAATCTGATGCAAGTTTTTCTTTTGTTTTAGAAGCCATGTTTAGCTCTCTATGGCGTGCGGTTTTTAATAACATCGTTTGAAAAGAGAAGAAAAATATATTATATCACTTCTTTCAAACATTTTTATTCCAACGTTTTTCATAATAATAATACAGGAATCTCCGTTATGAAATTGCCGATTTAAAATTATGAAATACATTATTAAAAATTCATGA
>CAJUYI010003805.1:0-21274 GCA_910591695.1 Galerucella pusilla | reverse complement strand
CGTAGTGGTTGAAATACCTATACCTTTTCCACACCCATCTTTCAGTTATATATACATATATAGATATATACATATACACATATGCACACATATACACACATACACATATACACACATATATACATACACATGCCAATTAAATCTATAAAACAATTACAATATAGTACATTGAGAGTATTTCTTGAAGTGTATTCAAGAACATAAAATAAATAAGGAAGCATGAAACGAAAAAAATTATATATATAAAAAATGTAGTGCTATGCTTCGGCTATGCGTTATAATTTGTAATTATGTTATGGACAATATCCCTATTTAGGTCAAGCATATACCTCTTGAAAATTCTCTTTATAAGGTTAAAATTGTTTATTGTACGTATATACATCTTGTACACTTCAGGTAAGTAGTTGAATATTTTACTGCTAAGGTAGTTATGTGTGCTGTCCAATGTCTTTTTTTGTTATAGTGACTTGTACGTTACCCTTTGATTTATTCCTGGTGTTATAATTATGTTCAAAATGTTTAAGGATATTTCCATTTTTGTAAATGAATAGTATAAGGTTATACATGTATAATTGTCGTACATCAAGTACTAGTGAATCTTTGAATAAATAGTTCGACGGATAATTTCTTTTTTTGTAGTACATTATTTTGAGTATTTTCTCCTGCAATATTTCCATTTTTTTTAGGTGAGTATCAAGTAAACCACCCCAACTGAGGATGGCATATTGCAGTCGAGATTGTACTAAAGCATAGTATATGGTTTTAAGGTGGGTTGCGTCTAGAATAGATCTTAAATATTTGAATTTATATAATATATATCTGAGTGTTTTCGAGACATGACTAATATGTATATCCCATCGCAGATGGGGATCTATGATCACACCCAGATACTTGATATGGCTTGCTCTAGTGATTTTCATGATTTTTCCGTGGTTGGTGATTAGCAATTCGTCGAAATTAGGCAATCGGTTTTCATAGCTTGCGAATGGCAAGAAGTGTGTTTTCTCGAAATTAATTGTTAGTGATTTGTGATCAAACCAATCTTTAAGTATGTTAATTTGATCCTCTACTTTTATTTTTAGGCTTTCCCAGTCTTCGGCTGTAAATAGTATGGCCGTGTCATCAGCGAAACTAATGATGGAACCATCGCAAGTCAGGGTGAATAGGCTGTTTATGTATATGGAGAATAATAGAGGACCAATTACAGTACCTTGCGGTATGCCATAACTTATTTTTGCGTCTGAGCTGAGAACATTATTGATTTTTACAGCCTGCTTTCTGCCATTCAAGTAGCTTTTTAATAGTTTTTGTGTATTACCTCTTATACCTGAGTAACTTAGGGCCTCTAATAACTGGGTATGGTCTATAGTGTCAAATGCCTTAGCTAGATCTAAGAATACACATATTGCTGGTCGTCTGTTGTCTACATGTTCATATATTTCGCTTGTTAGAGCAGCTATCGCGTCGTTTGTTGACAAACCTTGCCTGAATCCATATTGCTTGCTAGATATCAAATGGTACTTGTCAATAAATGTCATCAGTCTAGATTTGAGTAGTTTATCGAATATTTTATTGAAGCTTGTTAGTAGTGAGATCGGTCTGTAAGTATTGACTATTTCAGGATCTCCTTTTTTCAAAATAGGCGTGACTATGGATTTCTTAAACGCGTTCGGACATTGGCATGTTTGAAATATGTTATTTATCAAAAATGTTAGTAATGGTGTTATTTCTTCTGATATTTCCTTGAGATGTTCAGCTCTGATACCGTCAAAACCAGGGGATTTTCTATGTTTGAGTGAATGAATTATATCAAAAGTTTCTTTTTCATTTACTGGGCTGAGAAAGAATGTGGTCATGTTGGTAGATGGCTTGGGAATTACGGTGGGAGGTTTATTTATTTTCTCAGCATAGTTTTTACCTATATTCGCAAAGAATGAATTGAATAGGTTTGCCTTTATTTCATCATCTTTTGTTTTTGTTCCGTCATCACATAATATTTCTTTTATTGAGGTGTCTTTCTCTGGAGCGTTAATTAATTTCATTCACGATTCTCCATAATTGTTTTGAGCTATTTTTACTATTTTTAATTTCATTTTGGTAGTATTTCTGTTTAGCAATTTTTGTTAGTCTGTTTGTATGGGCTCTATAATCGAGATAGTTTTTCTTTTTCAACATATTTTGAGGATTTTCTTTGTATTCCTGATATAATGAATTTTTATGGTTTATGGATATTACAAGTCCTTCCGTGATCCATTTTTTTCTTTTGTGGTCTGTTTTCCGTAGTTTCACCGTATTTATATTTTTTTTTATCATTCTACTGATTGTTTCAGTTAAGTAATTCGCCTGTTCATCGGTATTTTCTAGGTTATAGTATGATGACCAATCATATTCTTTGATATTTCGTCTAAGGGTTTTGTAATTCACATAATTCTTTGTTCTATTATTCTCATTTGACCGTATTATGATTAAACTCCATAAGTTCTACAAGCAAACAATTATTAGGTAGGTAATTTACTGAATCATATCATCAAAATTTAACATACTTTATTCTTTGAATCTCTTTAAAAATTTATTCAATTTTGTCACATACTAATATTCTAGATGAGATTTATAAAAAGATTCTAACATGCTTAATTTGGTATTTGGTAGACAACATTTTGCTTTCGAATTTGAAATCAATATTATACGCTTACGTGCTTTTTCAATGAATGGTAAACTAGTATTACTCATTTTCTCCTAAACTAACTACTAACATAACAAAACATTAAATGATAAATTAAAATGAAATGATTTACAGAATAATTGTTGCAGTTGATGATGGACCAAATTTCTTCAATCATATGCTAATTGTTTTTTCCTATAATGTAGGCCATTCAGACTCTATTGAAGTTTTTAGAAGATTGGGAAAAAATGAAAATTAATGAAACTCCTACTCCCAAACAATCCCCTCCAAATTATTCGGTCCCAAAACAAAAGATCCCAAAAGGCAAACCAAAAAACAAATCTTTCCCAATATCTATGTGGTTTTAAGGTTACATTAGCAGCAACATTGGAAATTTTAACTGACCTTCACAATACTTATGGATATGAATATCTATTGACATCTCGGTTAACTCAAGATAATCTCGAGGTAATAATAGTTTAAGAAATCCAAAAGTCCTACATGCTCATTTTTGTTCCTGTTATGGTTAATGTTATCATTTTTTTCAACAGACATTATTTTCAATAATGAGATATTGTTGTGGTGCCAATGACCATCCTACCCCCCAGCAATTTGGTCAAGTTTTTCGGTTATACTGCTGCAATGCAATGATAAAGCCTCCAAAGGGTTCAAATGTAACTGGAGTTGAGTTACTACAAACGCTAATGAACACAAAAGACACTTTGGAAATGGCTGGTCAACCGAGAATGGAGTGGTTAGAAAAACATGATCAAATGCTTGAAAATGCAGTTCCGATTGAAGCAATTTGGAGCCATAATGACACTGCAAATATGGAATTAATGCCTAGTTCTTCTACCGCCGAAGAGTCATTGAGAGATCACGACTATGATGTGGTGTCCACAAGTAAAGAAGTTCAAGCATACATGGCTGGTTACATCTTAAGAAAATTGAAAACTAAGTGCAAGTGCCTGTTATGCTTGAAAAATCTAGAATCATCAAATGATGAGTCGCATAGTCATGATCGCTTTATTGATTTAATGGAAAGGTATGGAGGATTGTCGCGAGCTAGCGAGGGTTTGTTCCAATTAACCACGAAATTAGAAGCTGCCTTCCTGGAAGTTGTTGGCAGAGTGGGCCTGAGTCATGGATTAATTTATAAAATACTGAGCAAAATTGAGAAGATGTTACCCAATTTATCAATGGTTGGATGTGTGGTTCATCAGCTCGAGATAACCAAAGATATAATTGATTTTTACATCACCATGAGGCTGCACTTTTTAGCCAAAACTTTTAACAAAAAGAATCAACTGAGAAGAGAAAAAATGAAGAATCTTAAGAAAACTTCAAAGTTGATGTAAATGTAAACAATATTTACTTAAGGTTATATCTAATCTATTGGCTGAGGTAATTTTTGCTTAAAAGGAGAAAGGGGAACTTCCTAATTATCTTGAATAATGTTTAGTGGAATTCAAACAGAAAACAGTAATTCCGTACATTTAAATACCTTTAAATTAATTTCAATATTTACAGGATAATAATGTGTTGATTGACTAAAATGAACTCACGTTATTGTGGGCAGCCCGTGGAACTCGGGCTACTTATTCCTTTTTCTTATTTTTACAAGACATGACGAACGCTGGGTGGGATCAAATTTCGAAATTTGTATTAATAATAATTCATCATCCTTGAATCATCCCAGAATTTCCTTGTACAGGTTTACTTTGCGCTGTTTATAGACATCATTGTAACCAATCATGTGTGAAATTTCATAGAGTTAGTAGTAGAACAAAATTTATGGTGAGTTTAGCCAAATATATTTTTTACAGTATCTGTTTTGGAATAAAACACATAGTGGATGAGGTAGGTACCTATTAGGTAAAAATCAACTGCATGCTAATTAAAAATGTAGCTGAGACATATCTCAATAGCATAATAAAAATGTTATGGTTTTTGCTCAATAATAATTAATTACTTAGCGATTGTAGATGAAAGGAAGAAGTGGAGATCCCTGTGATATTCCTTGTTGAGGTATAAATGGTTGGTATTTATCTTTTGTTGTTGTTTCATTCCTAGAAAATTTTGATAATTTCTTCTTTTGAAGACTTTCTTGGTTTGGTAGCCATAGGCATTTTCTTCCATTTTATGGAAAAGAAGAACCTGAAATATCAATAGATTATTAATTCTATCATTATCACTATGTCATTTAATTTAGTGATTTGAAGTGGCAGATTTCCTGTAAGCATTCCAATTAATATTTTTTTTAATAACTTCATTATTTTCTCCATTAAAGTGTAGCTAATAATAGTTTACTATGTATAGTTTGACAAGTTTATCTGGAGCTACGCGGCGTCGGTAAGAGGCGAGGAAAAACATGGCGTATATCTGTCAAACGTACAAATGGCGTACGGTACCTATTTTACCAAGTAAAACTGAAATTACAAAGGTAACTGACAATAGAAACGCTACTGGATAAATCAATATCAGTCAATTGACGAAGTGAGAGGGAAGAACATACGCACGCGCTTGCCAATAAGAAGTCAGCTGGTCGATAAAAATCACCAATTATGTAATCGGAGGGTGTGGTCATTATGGTTTTCGTACAACGTTGCCAGAGCTTTAAGAAGCCCAAAACAAATTTGGAAAAGTGTTCTCTTTTGATATTCATGAATTGGAAAATAATGTTAATAGAATAAATCCAAGGAAACAAGCACATTATAAAATTAACGTTCAATCATATTTTTAATATTGTTAATAATAAAAAGACCCATTTATAATCATTATCACTACATAATCAGTACTTCAACTTTTTCATAGTTAAACGTGGCAATGTCGAATATTTTCGACTGCATTCCTTTCACGGTTTCAGATAAACTTGCCAAAGTATAAGTAACCAGATACTTGAAAATATCATAAATAAACATAAATTTCTCACATAATTTACAAACAAAAATTATGAAGAGCATTTATTTATTTATTCCTTGATCCAAGATATATTCTAATTCAAAACAATAACTTAAACAAAGGAGGGTTTTAAAAAACAATCAGTACAAACCTTGATTTTAAACTGCTGTTATTGTTTTGGGCTAGAATTGTTTGCTGGGGGGTCACTTCCACATGTTCCACTAAAGTTTTGACTATTTCTATAAATACTTCAAGCTTCTCTATATTTTTTGTGTAGGAACATTTGATTTTATTCATTTTTAGTCACATAGACATACTATTAAAACCAATGGGTGCGAAACCTAAAATATATATTATAAACAATGTGATCAATTCAGTACTTATTTATCACATCTCTTTAATAATAACTTTTGTGGTAACCAATATGGAGGAATGATATTAATCACCCAATCACAAGTGTAGGTGGAGGTGAAGACTAATGCTTGTTAGTCTCAATATATGACATTTACCAGAATAAAAAGATACAAATTGCTAACTTACACCCACAAGCACCAAAACTATAGGGTATGATAAAATAACACAAACAAAATAAACCTATTAGACCAGTCGCATCATACATCAATATGTACCCAGTCATAAAATAGCTAAAATACTTATTCACTAATGAGAAACTATGATTTTTTCAAAAAAATATAGTAATTGAAATGTGAACAATGAAATAAATACTTTAATTTGTTAAAATCTTCACTATATTTAAACTTCAATATATATTTGTGACACGTTTCACTAACACAGTAGCTTTCTTAAACTTGCTAGATTATAAATATAAAGTATATATAATGATATATATGATTTTATAGTAACTTTGAACTGTAATTTATTGCCAGTATAGCCTGAGAAGTAGATGTTGGTTCTTAGTGAATGGTCTAATCTTTGGAAGGGATTTTTTTTTATTACATATTATAATTTTTATATTATGATAGTATGATACTATTATCTTGACATCTAATATAATTTGGCATAATTTCTGATAAAACTTGTGACTATAACAAATAATTATTATTGTAATGCAGCTTATATAAATAAAACACAAAGAAATCTTTAAATAAATAGTGAATATCCTAGTTGCTCCAGAAATAAGCATCCAGATACAAGTCCAATTAGGGGAAAGGAGGGATCATTCTACCACGGGGAACATTCAACCAGTTGGTTTATTACATAATTTATTTGAATTTGGAGCTTAAATATAGCAAAATCTACAACTTCATACCGTACCTCAGCTGTGTACAAAATATCCGTTGTGTCGTGTTCAAACAAAAAAAGTTTAAAAATATTCAGTAATTTTGGTCACTTAGGGTTGGCTTTTTCAATATTTGTTTCTGTGTATTGCATGGGAATTAGCTGATGTTTTTTCTAATGTAATATTTTTAATTAAGGGTTTAATAGGTGTAGAAATAGTTGGTAGTGAATTTCTAAGCTCAAACTATACAGACTTTTGGCGATAAATTTTTAATTTATTTAAATACGCGTGGGGTAGATTCAACCAGAAAAAATGGGTTACATCCAACCAGTGGTTGAATCTACCCTATAACAATTTTAATTTTGAAAAATAATTTTAGATGCCCCAAAAATATATTAGGATAACATATAGAGCAAATATTGATGAAATTGATTTATGTCGTTCCACGTATTAGAAATTCAACAAAGTATGTGACCGATGATCCTCCATCCAGCCTTGTTCTTGGAGATAAAAATGGTTGGATGACCAGCGAACTTTTTCCGAAAGTTCAAAGTATTAAATTGTGCCGGGAGTTGGGCATTACCCTTTTAGGTATCATTCCCACCCCACACTACGCATCGTTTCCAACCGTTGGATATTGGTCTGTATGGCCCATTTAAATCTGCTTTGGCCGTGGCTTATGATGATTGACTACTTTCACATCCGGGCAAAACAATTCCCATTAGAAATATTGGTTCACAATTCACAGTTAATAATATAATTAATTCATTTAAAAAACCTGGACTATGGCCGATAAATAGACTAGCGTTTTTGGATGATGATTATGCAGCTATCTCAGTAATATTGTAACTAATATTGACATTAATGAATCAAGTAAAACAGACAAATCCACCATGACACCAGAAAATCAAAATGAAAAAGATAATTCACAAAAAGCCAATTTATTACAAAACATTTGACCATATCCGAAAATATATCAACGTAAAAAATTGTTAATAGGAAAAGAGAAAAAAAATCTAAAATATATACGTCGACTCCTGAGCTGACTGAAAGGGAATCCTTAGAAAAAGAACGAGACAGAAAATTATCTTCAAGGAGTTCTGGGCAGAAAGTCAAACGTGAAATAGTTCCCCAAGAAGTTGTCAGTTCCTCTGAATCAGACATATCCGTGAATCTTGCAGACTCTGACAATGATGATCAGTCGCTTGACAGTTTTCCACTTCTGGATGACACAGAATATCTGATAAAAGAAGAAGATTTTGTGATGGTGCGATTCTTCTCTAAAATGACAGAATGTTATTATATTGGAAAGGCTTTTAAGAAGACACTAAATGATTACGAAATAAAATTTGAAGAAGAAGGAATAATTCGAATTCATTTCGAGACGATATTATTGCAATCCTTTCCATACCATCATCACGTGGAACGGCGGCACATTGAGTTTCGAGTTTCAAATAAGAAATTACCATATTTATTCATAGGTTGAATCTACCCCACTTCGTGGTTGAAACTACCTCACTACTGAGGTAGTTTCAACCAAATTGCAGATATTTTTTAAAATTTCAAAAAACTATTTTCTATAGGTGATTTCAAGTTCAAAGTGTTATAAATAATTTGATAAGGTGTTGAACTAATTTTTTAAAGCAAATTAATCAACAAAATTTGTTTTTATTCCTATAATTTAGGCAAAGCATTAAAAAGTGGTTGAATGATCCCCCCTTTCCCCTATGCAAAACCCTCGAATGAATAAAATTATCACCCACATTGAATAATACTATTGAACTATTTACCTAATTTCTAGAAATTAAAAAAGATGTTCACTATACTCCTAATTTTCTATAGCATATAATTGTATACCTACCTAGTATAAAAAAGTGTCTGAATTCTTAGATCATGAATATGAAATATCTTAACATGGCATATTACCCCAAGTAACATATAAAAATGAGGTATTTTAGTTACTTGTTTGACATTCTTAATTTCTTTAACTTATACTCCTTGACCAAATTTCACAAAACTACAAGTTACAATTTACAGGAGTGTCATATATTTGTTTTATTAAAATGTTACTGCTGTATAAATATATAATTAATCCATGCACTTCAGTTTAGAATGGAATAATGTGGATTTAACCCTGGAATACTTCTCTCGTATCTATCTTATTAGAATAATAAGATATCCATCCATAAAATAACTGGCTTATTACAGTATTATATCAACCAAACTGTTGTTATGAATAATATTCCATTCTTTAATCTTGTCATCTTTTGTAAAGATATGCGAAAATGTCCCCATGATAACATTGTATGATTGGGATTGCCACACAATTTTTTTTTAATAAATTTTCATAAATCAACAGGCAATGCAAAAAATCAATTCAATAATTTACTAAGTAGTAACACTAGTAACTGTGAAATTGTAACTTGAAGTTATATGTGAAATTGGGTCCTGATGAAGCAAATACTGTAATTTGTGTAACTATGGTCAAGTAATATAATGTTATATTTCTATTGTGGAATTTGTTATTTATTGATTTTATTTGATAAGCAGTTATAGAGAATATACTACCTTGCACATAGGGTGTCTTCTACATTCTTGTTTTAAAAACTTATGCTCATTATAACTTTTATGGAGCTTTAAATATGTTCTATTATTCCATGACTGTAGATGTTCATAATTGAAGAGGTTGAAGCATGACTTGTTAATATCAGGTTTTGTAGTTTTGAGAAAAAGTTAGTTAAAGTTGCTGAATTTCAATTTGTTGGTACAACTTTGAAAAGATATCTACAACGTTTTAATTTTTTTTAAGTATAGTTTAGTCAGTACACTTTATAATATTGAAAATTTTAATCCTTTACACACAGACCATCTCACTTTATTTTGAAAAAAAATTATATTAACACGTTCATGCATTACCGCAAATTCTATATAATTTTATCACAGGATGCATGAAAGTGTTGATAGCTATTATGTTGTATGTACGATGGAACAAATGAGACGCGATCACTGTGCAACATTTATAAGAATGAGTAATAAAGCTACTTGGGTTAAAATAAACTCATTTATTCTCATTTAACACACCTACTCTAAAAAAATATCAGACATTCTTAACATGAACTATAAAAATCGAAAATAATATACATACGCTAACAAACAAATTTCGTATCAATGATTATTCGGGCTTGTATTGGGAATTGGAATGCCATTTTCCTGTAGTATGTTTTCATAAAACCATTTATGTTCTTCCGATATATACGGCCACTGTTTTACAATATCATTTAATTTTTCATTTGTAATGGAACCATTTCCATTTTTTCGTGAAATTTCAACTGTAGTTGAATTCGTTAATGTTTTCTTCTTTTTTTTAATGTCTACTTCTAGGAAAGGTGTATACTCATCATAGCTAGTTTTATACAAATATGTCCCAAACTCTTCAACACGTATCCATTTCACATGATCTCTAAAATTAATTTTTTGTTTCAGAGTGTTTTCTGTCCGAACAGTTAGATCCAGTTTATTTTTTAGCGTCTCTAGATCATAAAAATGATCTTTCATATCGATAACCTTGGAACCCTTTTTCGCTGCTTTTCGTATTATTTCCCTGTATTGTTCTGGACTTTCAATTTTTTCATGTTTTCGAAGATGTTTTTCGATCCTGCCGAATTCTCTGTCACAGCCCAAATAGGTGTGACCAACCTCCGGAAATTTGTGGTCAATTATTTTGAATTTCTTTTTCAATATAAGGTACTGGTAAAGTGTAATCAGAGAGAAGTTTTTGTTCTGTCCAGAACACGAGTCTGACCAGACTATAAGATGGGTCTTGTTAGCTAATAGATTTCCACAAACTACTGTGAAGTAGTAAAGGGAGCTCAGTATTTCTTGACTTCCTTTACTACCAATATTTTCTGTCCAGCTGCACATAACAGTAAAGCTACTATTCTTTGTCACCACATCAATTCCGAAATTATAAAACCAGAGCTGTCGAAGATAGAAACCTATTGACACTGACAGTTTCGGTAATGGCATAGTTTGTTGTAAGTCCATATTTAAGTAGCAGACAGACTCATCTTCAGTACCCAGTTCGCGATCTGATTTTAGCAAAGCATAACTAGCAGTATAGTTTTCTTTATGCTCGTCAAAATGGGAACTTTTTTCTGCTAGTTCACATGTACTACATGTGTCACTTTTTGGGTGACCGAAAGATAAGTTAAATCTGGTACAAAATATTTTCCTATAGATACCATCCTTCACTAAGAAATTCGAAGGTTTAGTATCTTCATTACATTTTTGAATATAGAGTTGATACATTTTTTTAATCGAAAGAATAGGACTTAGATATAACTTATTAGGATTTTTGGTCCTGGAGTAATGTGATGCCTCCACAGGGAACTGTTTTATATGTTCACAAATATATTCAACGACAACGTCCGATGTTCTGTTGTGCCGCGTTTCGTGCTGTCCTCTTCGATCAGCTTTAGGAAAGTCTAAATTTTCTTTAAAATTTCGCTGGACTATTTGTAATTTCGACCATCCGATTTGAAATATGTTCCTAAATGCTGTTTGGCATATAACTAAGCTAACTGCATTACACATTATCTTATATTGAAAAGTGAAGCTTCGTTTCTTTTTGGCGTTAACCTTGACTCTAGCGGGTAGTTTACTTATCATGCTTTGAAATATAAAAATGTTTTTTTCATTATTGGTTAGATTATGGTAACCACGAAACATGTCATTTATATTTTCTTGAGTGAAGTTTAAAAAACATTTTTTCTTACAAATACACACAGCTCCAACATCAATTGGAAGTTTGGCAGGCATAGTATTTCCTTTATACGAGATATATTCTTCACCTTTTTGGCGTTTCGCTGCTTGAACATTCCTTTTCCAGTTTTCAGGATTGCGTAGCCGCTTTCTTGTTCTTGATATATATAATGAATGAAGATCTTCACATGCATTAATGTCATTATCCAAAATTTGTTGCTGCTCATTATTATTAGACTCTAAAGTAGATTCTTCGTTTACAATATTTTCGACAAAATTTTCATTATTGTCAGAATCAGAACTGTTTAAAGTAGCATCGTTTGGAATATTTTCGACCATACTTTCATTGTCAGAATCAGAACTGTTCTCATCCAATGCAGAAGGAATAAAGTTATCGCTTGACCCACTGCTGAATGGCTCGTCCTCACTGCTGTATTTAGAGTCATCTGAAAACAAATTAAATACTGTAGATATTATTTTACTAGATTTATTTCTAAATGCGACAGTTCGAACGAGCTGGCAACCATGTCAAACCATTAATGATTATATTTTTTAGCTTTTCGGTTTCAATTTTGGAATTTACACAATAATAAAAACAATAATAATTCTTGTAAGTTATCTACTTACCATAATCTACATTTAAAGCAGGCAATGAATTTTTTTTTTCATTGCAATCACTGGTGTCCATGTTAAGGTTAGGTTGACTATTATCTGAAAGCGTCAGCTGCATTATTCGACGTACTCTTTTTCTGGATCCTTCTCTATCCATTTTCGGAGAATATACACAAAAGTAAATTTTAAAGACACCAACTAGACCCACTGCTTACTGAACACAATATGAAAATGGCACGTGGTACTTCTATGAACGATTCCCAACTAGCCTAGCCCTAGCTCTAGCCCTACAGAGCAAGGTTGCCAGACATGAATTCGGAAGCTGAGAAGTGTTTACGGTTTGCAATAGAAACTCAATGCATGAACATGTTATGCTCCAAATTTTAGTGTGAAGTTCCAAATAACTTAGAATTTAGTTACATGTACTTGTAGAAGAATATGATAAAGGCCTATAACACATTCTCCTTCACAGCACAACAATAAAACGACAACGGTATAATCATGCAAGAACATGTTAATAGCTTTTTATCACTTTCTTGCTCGGAATTGGGTATCAAATATAAAATATATGAACATGCAGGATGCTGCTATTGGCTGTTGTTGTTTTCATGCTCTGCGAAATATACACATTGTCCACCATTGTAGACTTTTTTCGTATGTTATTGTTTTTTATCATTTACATGCAAACTGCTTTGTCACAAACTATACACTTAACATATTCATGCACTAGCTATTCTTGTCAATTATAGAGATAAAGTTGTGAAAAAAATTTACAAAGTAAATCTTGCTACATTGATTCATAATATATGCATTAACGCAAAAATGTGTAAAGTGTCATTAACACGTTCATGCTTTAACCTCTTCAATTTTCATCACGTAATAACATAATTACATTCAACAACACAGTCGAACTAATTATTTTACCACCAAACTATTACAATTTTCGATATTTTATGAAAAAGTGGACAAAAAAAGATTTCTTATCCAAAAAATGTTTCATTTCTATTTCCTAACCTCACTTACCTCACACGTGAACCGCGAACTGTCAAAGGAGCTAGCAACCAATAAAACATCATAAACTAAAGTTTTATGATTGGCTGTGAAGGTTCTTATTCTAAGCTGTCGCCCTCTACAATGACCAGAAATTGAAATACATGGAGTCCGATCTTCTTATATAGTCTCCATGGTTATGTATTTGAAAAAATAATTAACCGTTCAGTTTTTCATCCGTCTAAAAGAGTACTTTTAACCTATTAATAATTATTTTTTTCATTCTGTTTCAGAACTTTAAAACGTTCAGAATTGTCCTCAGCTCCTATTAATTATTGAGAGTGGTTGAAATGGTTTTTACACTCATTATTCACACTAGTTTTATATTAACCTCCAATATTTTTTGAAAATTGATTGTAAGCTTAATTTTTGAAAGTTAAATATCTAACATGATATCCAATATTTGAGTCTAAGTATTAAAAGTAATCGATTACTCCGTCTAACTAAAAAGCGTTATGTTTAACAATAATTATTCACTTCAGAACTTTGAAGCGTTCCTCTTCATAATAATTTTTTATTAATTTAAAAGTAAGTTATCAATTATCTCCATTTTTCTCAAACACGATATTTAAGGTTATGTAGTTTTCCATCCATCTAAAAATATACTCTATACTTGATAAAGCATTCAGAATTGTCCTCAGCTCCTATTAATTTAGATTTTTGTTATTTTTTAAGTCAGGTTTCAATTATTACCATTTTTCTCAAGCATGATATTTGAGGTTATGTATTCAAAAATAATCAGCCGTTCAGTTTTTCGTCCGTCTAAAAGTATATTTTATACCTAACAAATCATTTTTTTGCATTCTATTCCAGAACTTTGAGAAGCATTCAGAATTGTCCTCAGCTCCTATTGATTTGAATTTTTATCAATTTTTAAGTAAGTTATCAATCACTTTCATTTTCAAGCATAATATTTAAGGTTATGTATTTGAAACCGTTCAGTTTTTCATCCGTCTAAAAGAGTACTTATTACTTATTAATAATTATTTTTTTCATTCCGTTTCAGAACTTTTAAGCGTTCAGAATTGTCCTCAGCTCCTATCAATTTTGAAGTAAGATATTAATTAGAACCATTTTTCTCTAACATAATATTTGGGGTTATGTTTTATGTTTGTTATACCTTTTAATAATTATTTTTTTTTCATTCTTTCTCAGAACAGAATCATCCGACAGCTCTTCCTATTTGTTTGGAAAGTTTTTAATTAATTTAAAAGTAAGTTATCAATTATTTTCTTTCTCAAACATAATATTTAATGTTATGTAATATAAATCTTTATTCAATCAAAAATTATAAAGTACATTATACGGAGGTTATTAACAAAAACTATTTACATTATTCACAGTGCACTGGGGACCTGTGATAATCAATAGTTCGCAGCAATGCCACTTCGCCGGTGTTCAGGCTCCATTAAAGTCCTCCATAGTTGCAAACTCCCTCAACAACGGTTCCTTGCTGCTGCATTACCCGTTTGTTACGATAGTTTATGACATAAAATCAGACCGTTCGAACTAGACCGCTTACATTCCCACAGAGATTTTGTTGTATTGTCTCTGAAAAGCTTACGAAAAACAGAGTCACATGTTATGTATTCAAAACATAATTAAACGTTCAGTTTTCCGTCCGTCTGAAAGTATACTTTATACATAACAATAATTATTTTTTCAATTCACCATTAATTTTTTTTTTCAGAATGGCTCGGTTCACTTATTTAGTGAAATATATTGCTGCGAATTCTAAATGCAATGAGGACTGCGAAGACGATGGGTGAAAAACAGCATTTAGAGGCTTGCTTGAGGAACATTAAAACCATGAGATATCAATTCAAAGCGGCTCAGAAGAAGGGGGCAGGGCTTACTATGCGTCCTGAAGGTGCTAGGGAACGTGTTCGATGGGAGGATTCGGAATTAGCATTTAAGTCGCGCATCAGTACAGGCGTAATATCGAACATGAAGCATAAAGATCCTCAATCTTTCCTGATTGATGCTAAGTCGATATTTACACGCTGTATTCAAAACGTCTTGAAGAAAGACGCCGCAGTGAAAGTTAACGCAACCTTTTGCGGGGAGTTTATAGTAGTAAAGGGAGATAGTGTACAGACTGAGTACAAGTACTTTACCACTTCAAATTCTCCCATATACCGCAACACTGACGTAGTTGAATGGTTTGACTCTAAAATTATAGCGCCCATCCTTAAGGAACTAGAAGAGTTTCAGGAGCGAGACTCAGGATGGGCGTTGAAAAAAGTGATCAATCTCGGTGTGAACATTGATAAATATGTCCCCCAACTAGGATCCTCCTATATTGAATTGCCGGAGCAGATTAGGCGTAAGCAGGCCTGCATCAACTTGAGGAACAACGATGATTCCTGTTTCGCCTGGGCTGTTGTGAGTGCTCTATACCCTTGCGGTAATAGAAATTCAGATCGATTATCATCATCATATCCCAACTATTCAAAGGTGTTAAAACTTAAAGGGATACAGTGGCCAATGACTTTAAATCAAATTCCTAGTTTTGAGAAGCAAAACCAGATCTCTGTGAACGTGTACCTCCTAGAAAAGAATAATAAATCTTTCGAAACTTTACCAACATATTTAACTAAAAATAAAAAGGATCGCCATGTGAATTTATTGTTGATTCAAGGTAGATATGATGATACCGAAGCCCCTGTTAGATACCAGTTAGATACCTGAGGATAAGAAGGTTAGAGATCATAACCATCTTATTCACACTAACAATTATTATAGGGGGGCTGCTCACGAAGGATGTAACGTTAATTATAAGGACAGTCACGTTGTGCCGGTGGTCTGTCATAATTTTTCTGGTTATGACGCTCATTTCCTTATCAAGGACATCGCTACGAGGATGAAGGGTCCTGTTGACTTGCTGCCCATCACCAAGGAGAAATATATTTCTTTTACGAAGCATATAGATGGCTATCCAATTCAATTTCGTTTTATCGATAGCTTCAGATTTATGAATTTATCACTGGAAAAATTAGCATCATATTTACCTTTACATCCTAATCTCAAATCACAGTTTCCAGATATACATGAAGATAAATTCAAATTATTAACAAAGAAGGGTGTTATGCCTTATGATTACTTTGATTCATTTAACCGATTCAATGAAGCCTGTCTACCTTCTCTTGTTGCGTTCTATAACAAACTTGATGAGAAGCCTTGCCCTCGCCGCCTTTATCAGCATGCCCAGGATGTATGGAGCAAGTTTAAGTGTCACAACCTTGGCGAGTATGTGGATCTTTATATGAAGACCGACATCATGCTTCTCGTTGATGTTTTCGAAATGTTCAGAACTAGCAGCCTAAAGTCTCATAAACTTGATCCTGCTCACTATTTCACGTTACCTGGCTATACATGGGACAGTATGCTTAAATATACTGGGATAGAGTTAGAGTTGCTAACCGATGCTGACATGTTTCTTTTCATCGAGATGGGAATACGTGGTGGATTGAGTCAAGTTTGCTCCAAAAGGCGTGCCAAAGCTAACAATTCCTACGTTAACAACTATAATCCTTCAAAACCCCGTACGTTCATTATGTACTTTGATGTCAATAATCAGGTTAGTTATACTTCTTTTAAAATGCGAAGTAAGACTAATATTTTGTTTCTGTTACAGTATGGCTGGGCTATGAGTCAATATTTACCATATGGTGGTTTCGAATGGACTAACACTAACATTGACGTCACCACGGTAGCAGATGATTCACCTGTGGGGTATATGCTAGAAGTAGATTTAGAGTATCCTCAGCACCTCCACGATTTGCATGAGGATATACCCTTTTGTCCACATCATATAAACCCAAAGACGATGGAGCCTCCGAAAAAAGTAGAAGAGTTAACAAAATTGATGGCAACACTTCATCAAAAGAAGAAGTATGTCATTCACTACAGGTCTCTAAAGCAGGTGTTGGAGCATGGTCTAGTTATTAAAAAAATACATAGAGTCCTCAAATTTAAGCAAAGTTCATGGCTGAAGTCATAATATATTGATTTAAACACTGAGCTGCGAAAGAAAGCTTCAAATGAGTTTGAAAAGAACTTGTTTAAACCGATGAACAACGCAGTATTTGGTTAGTTGTTAGCCAAGTTTTCAAATACCTCAATAATCCTTTTTTTTGTTACAGGAAAAACTATGGAGAATGTCCGGAAGAGGGTTAATATCCGTTTGTTGACTGAGTGGAGCGGTCGTTATGGTGCAGAGGCATTCATTAGTAAGCCAGAGTTTAAAAATAGTACCATTTCCAGTGAATACCCCGATCTAGTTGCTGTTGAACTTCAGAAACTGCAAATCTGGTTGAATAAACCCATATACGTTGGACAAACTGTCCTTGATTTGGCAAAAACGACTATCTATGATTTTCACTATGGATATATGGTTAACGCTTTTCCTGATTGTTCAGTCTTGTATACGGACACTGACTCTCTAATTTATGAGCTTCATCAGGATCCCTACGAAGTCATAAGACGTGATTGTCACTCACGCTTCGATACCTCTGATTATCCTGAAGATAACATCTTCAACATTCCTCAAGTTGATAAAAAAGTTCTCGGGATGATGAAGGATGAAAATAATGGGGTACCGATGACTGATTATGTTGGCTTGAGATCTAAATTGTATACCACCATAGTGATGAAAACTGAGAGTGATATAGCAAAGAAGCGTTCTAAGATGATTGATGAGGGGTATGATGAAGATGAAATAAATGTAGAAATTGGAAACTTCGGTGTTGGGAAGAAGGCAAAGGGGGTTGAATCATCGGTTGTGAAGAATACTATTACCTTCGAGGATTACATTGAATGCTTAGATAGCTGGAAACAAAAAACTGTATCACAAAATCTCATCCGCTCAGAAAAGCATCAAGTTTACTCAGTTACCCAACTAAAGATTGCTCTCAGCCCCAATGATGATAAACGCTACCTGATTTTTGGGTCCGATGAAACTTTACCATGAGGGCATTATTCCATACCATCAACTTCATCTACACCTATTGAGGAGGAGGATGAGTAGGAGCCAGCATATTTAAATATGTTCTCAATCTTTTTTAATTATACTATATAGTTTATACTATCATAGGGTTAGTAAACGTAAAAATTCAAAGGATTGGTTAGGAAATTAACAATCAAAAGAGCCATATGAAAGTCCCATTCTTGTGAAAGAGGCAAAACCAAACGAATTAATGAACCGTTTCTATTAGCTCAGAGACTAGTGTTCGTGCTGTTTGAAAAAAGAGCCATAAAATATCACTTCTTTACAAAGTGGCTTAGTAGGCCTATAGGGGATGTATTTGCCACTTTAAATTTCAAATACAACGCGCCATGGTTCTATCTCCTTATATCAATTATTGTGATATATAAGATGGTGTGGAAATGAGCCGTATTAAATTAATTTAAAAAAAACTATTTGTTATTTTATTTAACCTAACCTAATAGATACATTACCACAAATAAAAAAGACAACGTGCCGGTATCTTCAAGGTGGTGTGCAAATAGACTAAATCTTTTCACAATCAAGGAAATTCAAAAAACATGAAATTAAAAAAATTTGAATAAAGAGAGATACTAATATAGCAAAGTATTATAGACTATCCCATTGAAAATATATTCATTTCATATAAATGCATTATAACCTTGAGCGGGCTTGTTTCCTATACTTAACACATTCCATTTCTACAGGATGGTCCTACCAAAATATGGGGATTCACCACTGAGTGTTAAATAACTCAGAAGGATATCATCATCAACCATTATTAATTATATTTTTAAATTTAACATATTAATACTGTATAACCTATATGAAGATTTATCAAATATATATTTTAGAGCAATTAGTTTTTATTAAAAAACACGTTGTATATACCCTAACACTTATAGTGGAATTTTATATTTTATCTCCTAACGTTTCTCATTTTTTTCACTCTGATAAAAGAATGTTTCGTATACTGAACATTAAGGTTTTTTAAACGATACGTCGTTTGAACATTCTATATACTCATCAACTTTTACATGAAGATTAAAATTAAAACAAAGATACTAATATTACACATGACAAAACTAGATGGACAATGTCACCTGATTTATTTTATCCATTCTAATGATACACCCTGTATATGTGAGACGTATCTAGATACCCAACGATATATGTTACTTGTCTTTGTACTCTAATGATACACCCTGTTGAAAGAATGTTTAGGTGTTTTTCAACAATATGTCACTTCTCCTGGACGTTAATGTCTTTTCAGCAGTACTTCAGTTGATTCGCGAACTATAATTTCTCAACACTCTGTATAATAAAGAATTGTATAGAGTAAGGTTAATGATATTCCACTTGATGTGTCTATACTTTGTTTAAATAATATAATTTAAGCTGAATGCACTCTTTTTTTTATACCTTTTTTAAATCTAACACTTATGAGTGCGAATAGCTATGTTCGTTAGACGCATTGTTTCAGACGCGAAGGTTGATGGTTCGCGCCCGGACTCCGGTGGAAATTTTTTCAATTTATTTGTGGCATTTGGGGGTGGGCCAACGTTGGAAATATTTGGGATGGGTCTATGGTGGTCCACTGTAGATCCTATTTGGTGATGGACCAATGGGGAATCATATTTGGGGATGGGGAAATATTTGGGATGGGTATTTCGGTGGTCCACTGTGATCCTATTTGGGGATGGACCAATGGAAAATCCTTAATATTTGGGGATGGGTTAATGGGGGATCCTAAATATTTGGGATGGGTCTATATTTGGAAATTTGGGGGTGGGCTAACGGTCTTTTGGGGTCCTAAATATTTGAGATTGATATTTGGGTGGTCCTCTGGGGGTCCTCAACATTTGGGATGGATATTTCGGTGGTCCTCTGGGGATCCTTAACATTTGGGATGGGTCTATATACTAGACGTTAAGGCCTTTGAGACGAGACGTCGTTTGCTATGATTGGTTAATTGTTAGTATGAGGGGTGCTGCGAGGGGGATGAAAGGGAGTAGTTAGAATTTTTCAAGTATTTTTTTCGTCACCCCTATGACGTCACCTATCCAAATAACGTAGCACATGCGCAGATTGAGATTTACCCCCACTCCGAAATGATCCAAATTTGCCAAAACGAACCTTAGATTTTCTTATGGAGAATACCATGTTAAAATCGCGAAAATGAGGCCGAACTCTTGTTGCTTAATAACTAATAAAAACCAGTTACTCCAAATACTATTTTTAATAAATCTACCTATAGTTAATACAGTATTAATATGTTGAATGAAATAGTATATTAAAGTATAAGTGGATATTAAGGTCTTTGAAATACGCGTGATTTTTCGAAATAGAGCAAGAGTTCTGAAGACCAGTTATCTACGAATACTTTGCGCTATTTTTTTTATTGGTGCACTGTGAAATTATAAATACTGGTCTATAACTACTACAACAACAAGAAATGGAAATCACAGATGGAAATAAGAACTAAATGTCAAATGGTTGAATTCGTGACGTATATGATGTATACCTTGCGTTATCATGGAAATGAGAAAAACATAAACTAATTTGTATTTTGATGGAAGCTCAACCGTATTGAGTTCTGTGAATGTCAATAGGATTTGAAAAATCGGAATATTAATATTTCAAACAATCCCAACGGCACTTTCCATTTTAATTTATAAATTTGACATTGTTAAATATTGTTCGAATAAAAGTTTTGACGTTACAAACTACTCCTGTCAGATCAATAATAAAAAAAATTTCATTCAGACATGATTTAGAACATATATTAAGACTTCGTTTCTCGAGTTGTTGATGTTTCCACGGTAACTTTAAAACACGCGCGTTTTTTAAAGTTCGATTTGAACACGCTGAGGCGTTCTTTAAATAGGTGAAATGGTTCACCAATAAAAAAAAATACTACTAATAATGGTTGATGAATTTCCTTCTAAGTTATTAGACACTCAGTATATGGTGAATCTCCATATTTTAGTATGAGAAACCTGTAGAAATGTACCTAATATACAGGGTGTTTCAAAAAAAGGTAACACCGTCTCTAGGATAG
>CAJUYI010003804.1:0-21277 GCA_910591695.1 Galerucella pusilla | reverse complement strand
TAAGCTTAATTATGACCTACTGCAAAAGGTTTTCAACATGGCCACCAACAGCATTTATACACGCATTTAACTGTTTGGTTAAGGATTGTCTGACTTTAAAAAATGTAGCAGGATTATTTCGTATTGAATTGGCTGCATCTTGAATTCTATTCCATAACTCGTCTCGTGTATTTATAGGTTCAGCATAGACCATTGATTTCATGTAACCCCACACATGAAAATCTATTTCATTTTTTTCGCTTTAACATCCTGTACCTCAGTAAGGAGCAGACTAAGACCCATTATTGTTAATGAAAATATTATTATTTTGGCCTTCTAAACGTAGATTTACAATTTGGCCCATTACTTATGAATCACCCTGTATAACGCCTTACATTTGGAAAATATATTTCAAAACTATAACCGCTCAACTAAGAATAAACAACTACTTCTTGGACTATATGTGCGTACGATAACATTTTTACGAGGGATCAATATATCAACAAAAATGTTTATCTAGCGTGGGCGTACAATTAAATCTTTCTAAGGGGTTCATTTATTTGTAAAAATATCAATATCAGGTGCGTACTATTAAATTTTTTTGAGATATCAGTTTATGAGCAAAAACTTTCATCTAGCATGGGCGTTTGATAAAATTTTTATGAGGGATCAATTTATTAATAAAAATTAATTTTCAGCTAGCGTGGACGTACAATAAATTTTCTCATAAGGGTTTCATTTATTTGTAAAAATCTCTTTTTCTCATAGGCTTATGATAACATTTTTATAAGGTATCAATTTATTTGTAAAAATATCTATATCAGGTGCTTACGATTAAATTTTATCGAGGTATCAGTTTATGAGCAAAAACTTTCATCTAACATGGGCGTATGATAAAATTTTTATGAGGAATCAATTTATTAACAAACATTTTCAGCTAGCGTGGGAGTACAATAAAATATTAATAAAGGGTTTATTTATTTGTAAAAAATTTTCTTTCCTCATAGGCTTACTGTAACATTTTTATAAGGGATCAATTTACTACCAAACATTTCCGTCTAGTTATTTGTGTTTTCACTTCAGTGTTCAGTCCCCTTTACTGAAGGTTTTTTTTGTTACAGGATGGATCAAGATGGTAGTCTCAATATTAGTTATGACGAATGGAGGGATTTTTTGTTATTGGCGCCTAGTACTAATATCAGGGATCTTATCACTTATTGGAGGCATTCTACAGTAAGTTTTTATTTCTGTTTTAATTAAGGATTATAAGTTTTATATCTTTTTTATAATTATTGGAGCAACTTGGAAAAAGAAGATACCAATGTTTTTTTTTCGAAATGGGAACAAATAATATTTGCAGACCTATAAAATGCGGATTGTATATTTAGTTATATAAATTCGGAGAGATACAATATGTCCCCCTATATAAGATGGAGTCATATGGAAAACTTTTTTATTATTAATTTTAAGAAGAAAAGTTATTCTTCATAAAAAGTTCTGCATTATCTAAAACCTAGAATAAAGTCAACAAATATCAATTTTTTTAGTCGTATACGAGGATTGTCAAAAAATATGAGTCTTACTCGAGAGAAAATTACCTTTAAATTTGAAAATATCGAAAAATGTTACTAAAAAAAGTTGAATTAAAAATTTCGATTAAATATGTAATTACATTCATTTAAATTGGAACTTCAGATTATTCTATTTTATTTTACTAATGTTTCTATTTTGAATGAACATTTATTATCTCTTGTGATTACGAAACACAAGACATGATAATCTTTTAGGTTTTCCATGTTTTTTTAATAATTTTGCATTTAAAACGCGGAATAAGTGCATATTCATTTATTTTGCAAATAATAAAATACATTCAAACATTAAGTTATAAAATTAACATCATATTAATGCAAGAAACAAACAAATTTAATTTTTACTAATGCTAATGCTTTGTCATATCCAACTTTTTTGAGTAAAATTTTTCGATATTGTCAATTTTAAAGGTACTTTACTCTTGAGTAAAACTAATATTTTTTAACAAACCTCGTATACGACTGAAAAATTTGATATTTAATGACTGTATTCTAGGTTCCAAAGAATGCAGAACTTTTTATGAAGAATAACTTTATTTCCTAAAATTAATAATAAAAAAGTTTTCTATACGATTCCAACTTAGGGGGACATATTGTATATTTTCTATAAATTTATTATAAAATGAATAGGCCAGGCTATAAAAAACTTGGGGAAAAAATAGGAATTTTTTGTAACAAAAAATAGTTATTTATGATACATGTGCGTGAAGTTGTACTTTTGCGCACGAGCTGCGAAAATGCAAGGAACGAGCACAACGAGTGCGCAAAAGTACTTCACGCACAAGTGTCATACAAAAGTTTATCTACGAGCACATGAAGAAAAAATAAAAAAAATGTGCTCTGAAGTGAAAAAACATAAAAATGAATTTTCTATAAACAAATATATACACAACGAATTCTAATTATTTAAATTCATATTTACAGTGAAATGAGGACAATTATTTAAACTACTAATTATAACATTTGATAATTTGTCTTTTTTTAAAGTAACAAATATTTTTGACTATGTCTAACACTTGTGTCAAATTTACTGTCAGCACAAAAGTTTATACAACAAATGACTAAATTCAAGGTAACTAGATAATCATGTAGCTAAAAAAGAGTGTTAAAATGAAAGCCCCATTTAAAAAGCATTGGTCATTTACGCACGCTTTTGGGTGTTATAATGAAAGTTCCATATAAAAAGCATTGTTCATTTACGCACGCTTTTTAACGTATGTATAATAACGGTATAATGTATCATTTCATCCATTTTTTTTTGGTTCGTAAATGCCTAATTTTAAAGGTGATCGTAGATAATAGTATATTATTAAACGAGCAATTTATGATAGCCATAATTCACGATGGGTGACGTTTGCGTCACGAGCCGCAGGCGAGGGGCGCAAGTCACCCAAGTGACCCATAAATTGCGAGTAGAATACTATACTTTGTCCACGACACTTAATTTATTTATTAATAAATAAAAGTCACTCGAAAAGTCAGTATCGATTTGGCATATTACTAACCTCAAAATGTTGTGGCATCTACTTCAAATAATTTGACATATATAGAGATGGGCGATACTGTAGAAAGTATCAATACAACGTACCGTTATAAATATATTGTTTTAAAATACTTAATATTAGAAAATATCGTTATGAAAAGTATCAATACTAAAAATTACAATATTTTATAGATACGATATATGTCAGAAACAAATTTCCTGAACAAAATACACAAATTTAATAGTTTATTTCATATTGTACCCCCATCTCTAGTCGTGAAACCATAATACACTACAGTGTATTATGAACCATAATTCACGACAGTTGATATATTGGTACGTACCTTATAACTTTAGTTAGGAGGTAAAATATTGATTTATTATTATGTGGTCGTGGACAAAAGTAATAAAACTGTGCGACCCAGTCAGATCACTAGAAGTGGTGAAAAAAGGAAAATTCTCTTCCATTTCTGTAAAACTTTTCTCTTAAATTTTTCAACCTATTAGTGACGAGCAAAGCAAAAATGAAAACATCTTGGTTACGGTCTAGGTCTTGCTTGTCCGCCTTAGTCTTGGTCATAGGCGTGTCTACAGGGTGGTCCATAACCCACCCTTATCGGTCCACCCCAATTCCTCAAAATATCAATCTATTGAAAACATTTTATAATTTTTAAATTTTTACGTTCTTTCAATGATACGAGGAAGCAGTTTTTTATTCTTAAAATGAATTGCAAGAAATTGAAGGGCGTCAATATGCAAAAAGAATGTTTCGGCGGGCGCGGCTTTTTGATTTTTCATCAATAGTTTCAGATTTGATAATTGTCCCCCCTAATAAAAAAAAGTCCGCGCACGCCTATGCGTATGTTGTATTAAAATGTTGCGAGGAGGGTGGAAACTGTTGGGGCTGTACAGGGTTATTCATTATAAATTACCCACCCCCTATAATCGTTATTATTACTTTTAGAAAAAAAAAGACTTATACAAAACTTGTTTGATTACAGCTGACTTTTCTTAAAATATTCTATCAAAAGTTCAGTAGCGTGTAAATTTAAGTGGATACAAAAGGTAATAGTTCTTTTTTAAATGGGACACCCTGTATATTTTCACATTTTTGGAATGGAGTTTTTTTCTGATTTCTAAACTATATAAACCTTGTACCGTTTTTGAGTTATGAAATGTTGTAAATCTTGTTTTAGTAATTAGGTACTGTAAATATGAAAAAGATAATTTATCAAAGTAAGCTATGAAAATGACAACTAATATGTTTGATAATTAACATTTTTCAGATAAAGTAATTAAAATGGTTTACAGAGAGGTGAAAGATTCTATTAATATGTAATAATAATATACACGTGCTTAAAGCAAGGATTCAACTTGAAAACTCAAAAACGGTACAAGGTAGGGGTAACATATTATATATTTTTGAAATCAGTAAAAAAAGTCCATTCCAAAAATGTTAGAATATACAGGGTGTCCCATTTAAAGAAGAACTATTATTTTTTGTATCCCCTTAAATTTGCACGCTACTGAGCTTTTGATAGAATATTGAGAAAATTCAGCTCTAACCAAACAACTTTTACATGAGACTTTTTTTTCTAAAAGTAATAATAACGATGATAGGGGGTGGGTAATTTATAATGAATAATTCTGTACATGTACATTCATTTGAAGTAGGTAGGAAAAATGTGATTAGAGTAAGAAATTGAAACATATTTATTGGTACATAATTGAAAAATATTTTATTTTCTGATAGTAAATATTTTTGTAATTCACACCCAAGATAATAGATTTTATTTTGATAAAAAATCAGCGCAATATATTTTGTTACGTACCAGTGATAACGAAATTTTTGTCAAAACATATGAGTCAAGGTTAAAAAACGGTATTTAATTGAAATTAAAATAAATATTTTTTTTAAATCATTTCCTTTATTACCTGCAACTTTAAATAAATTAAAAAATAAAAATAAATAGTCTGTTATTTAAATTTTGTTACATTGTTACATTTCCAAAAACAACTTAAAAATATAAATTATTGCAGATACTCTGTTGCTAACGTTCTTGTTGTTTTTACAACACAACCTTGCAAAACTACCATTTTTTTAATTGGATAATCGCTATAAGACTTCACGTAAAGCTGTCAACAATTATTATTATTATTATTTCGATATAAAATGTTATTTTAATTTTGTTTATGCAAATTTTATCAGTTAAAATTAGAAAAGATATTTTGGCAAAATTACCCAAAAAAATATTATATTCAGTCAATGTACATATTAAAAACCGGTGATACAATATACAGGGTGGTCCGTAAGTAATGGTCCAAAGTGAAATGGAAGATTCTTTGTCTAAGAATATTAGAATCTGACGCAACTTCCTTCAATAGAATATTGATGATAAAAAAGATACAGGGTGGCAAAGCTGAAATGTCAAAAAAGGTTTGTTCTCAGTAAATTGGAAGATTTTTGATTTAAAAACTTTAAAATTTAAAGATGGGGGTTTCAATGCCTGGGAAATCCTAACATTTATGTGTTTTCTAGAGGGCGCCACAAAAGCTATGCTGTTGGTGTAACTGTGCGATTAACTTATTTATCTTTGAGGGTATCCTTTTATCTATTAAAAAATATTAAAACTACATCATTTTTGCGACAAAAATGTATATAGTTTGTTCAACCATCCTTTGCCGTTACGTCATACATTGTCTAGCTTGCTCTCTCATTCATGAAATGGATGAGACGGAATGATGACGTCATTAACATATTTCTTATCTAACGTCGACATGAATGTTATCTGTTACTTTTGACAGTTCAGTTGTCATATTTTGAAAACAATTCTTAACATATGCCATTGATTATTATTTTGAGGTTAAGTGTAAAATAACATTCAAGTAAAATAAGACATACGTAAAACAGCAGATTACGTCACCGATTATGACGTAACGGCAAAGGATGGCTGAACAAACTCTACCAATCATTAGTCTTAAAAGCTACTGGTTCTCGAGATATTCGCATTTTTAAACCCCCCTTCATAATTTTCATTTCATTTATTAGCTCAAAAATGATAACATTTCAGCAAATTAATTATTAGGTATAATTTAGCAATAACATTGGTGATTTGCAACAATTTTGCCATAACTTTCCTCAAGCATGTTTCTTTGAGATAACAACCCTTCACCTTCGGGTTGTTACCAAGCAATACTCTCTGGAAATTTATGACAATATTATAGCAAATTATCAAACCCCCATCTTCAAATTTTTACTTTTGCTTTTCCAAAATCTTCCAATTAACTGAGAAAAAAACTTTTTTGACATTTCAACTTTGCCACCCTGCATCTTTCTTATCATCAATATTTTATTAAAGGAGGTTGCGTCAGATTGTAATATCCTCAGGCAAAGAATATTCCATTTCTATCTTCCATATTTGGTTCAAAATATTTACCCTTTCTCCTAACAAGCTTTCAGGCGACCTTGCTTAGTATCAATACACATATGACGACAATTTCATTATTACCAATTTAGCAAGTAACCTTTTAACTGTAATAATATTTTGCGAAACTTGATTCTTATGTACTTTGCACATAATAACAAATAATTTCCATATACCAACACGTTGTGACATCACGTCTATCGATGTAATAGATATTTTGCAATATTTTGTAAACAAATCGAGTCTATTTTTGAAGTGCTAAAAACGTGCTATCAATAGCCCTACTCTTGTCAGTACAAGCACAGAATACACCAGCTGGTGTATTCTGTGGTACAATTGGTTCGATTATAATCAATTGTCTCTGATTTAATTTTAATGTTTAACATACGAGGGGTTGCAGACAAATACGATTTGAACAAATTTGAGATAAAATTAGGAAAAGATCCCATTCAACAAAAAGTGTTTTTAGCCAGGTAGTAATGAGTTAGATTTCAATTTTTTGGAAAATTAGATGTTTTTGGGAGCTCCTTTCCAATAATACATATATGTTTAGGTGAGTGACGTAGTTAGGTCAGGGTAGTAATTGGAAAATTGCAATTTTTTGATATTTTTTTATTTTTAAACCTGGTTCACTACCACTAGACGACCTTTCAGCACGCCCACTTAGGAGGAAAAATATTATTATTAATTTTATTTTTAAATAATTATTCTGCTTGTTATTAATTACAACAGGTAGACGTTTGAAATATTTAGCAGAATATTCATTATTATAGATAATGGTACGGTACCCTTCATGAGGGAGTCCGACTGGCAACATCTACTTATAACAGCATCGTATATTTAAAAAAGGAAACCGTAGCATTATACAAATTGGACATTCAAGAACTGTACGTTTACCACAAAATTAGTGGAAACATAAAATTGAATTGTTAAATTTTCAATTTGAAGTTATATTACTGTTTAAAGAAATTTTTTCTTAAGTGTGTCGTAGAAAAAACATGCTGCTCGACTCGTGTGGATTGTCCATATCGCACTTCGTCCTCGTGCGATATGGCCATCATATCCACACTAGTTGCACAAACTACTATTTCTTTCAAAATATACCCTTTTACATTAAAAAACAACCTGCCCAATGTCAAATCAATTTATCCATCCATTTTAAAGTTATCGAATTGAAGCATTCAAGTTTTCAAAATTTCAACACCCTGTATTTCGAAAAGTAAATGTGCTAGACCCCTTAATCACGCAAAAAAAATTATGGAAATAATAGTAAAAATTTATCCGAACAAATTCAAGTAGATCACCAGCACTGCGAATACCAGCTTTGCATAGAATTTTAATATAGCATCGGTAGCTCAGTGGTAGAATGCTCGCATTCCACGCGGGCGGACCGGGTTCGATTCCCGGCCGAAGCATATGAATCGCTGCTTCGTAAACGAAAGAGAGACTAAGGAGAGAGCACAAGCACGCAAGCAAGGCACATAACGAAGCAACGTAACGCGTAACGGTCAGATCTTTTGCGTCGCGACCCCTGGTCGCTCAAACATAACCTGACGTAAAGAACTAAAGTTCCAAAATTCGATAGTTTGAAATACTCGAGCGCTTCAAATTAAGATATTATTGAGCGTTGGTTTTAGTGTTTTAAGACTAAATTTAACTAATCTGACGAACTTGTAAGAAAAAAACGTTAATCCTGCATTCTCGAGCGCGATTTTTTATTTTTTTATTTCGAAAAACATATTCCAAAACATACAAAATCTGCCGGTTTCCGCATGACCGGAAGTGTGGAGGAGCCATTTCGTCTTTCGTCTTATATGCGTTGCGGCATATAAGTCGCAAACGATACATTTTACAAAAAAAAAGTTTAAATAAAAAGAAGGTAATTTCATTTTACACAAAAAAGGTCTCTACATTTTTGTACAAAGTTGAAACTTTTGGACTTAGAGCATCATGAAAACTCAAACCCCCGGTTTTTTGAGTATATCTCGAATATGGAGGGTGTTAAAAAATTGATATGAAACATCGATGATTAAATTATGTAACTTATATTATATCTCAAAAAAATGTTTTCCTAAAGCTTCTCGACAATTTTCGTGGACCCGGAAAAAGTTACGCGTATCTGTTTACAAAAGTATTATTAACATGTACAGTTTCATTTATTTATATTATTCAATAGCCTGTTGATCCTCAAATTATTTTTTGGACGTACCGTAAGCAAAACGAAGTGAAGAATTGAAGCAAAAAAGAGCAATGTGCCATAAATATGTAATGTTACAGGCACTCAGCCACAATATGAAAGTTCCAGTGAAGAAGAAGAAGATGAATTGTATTGAGCAAAAATGTAAAGGTCATACATAACAATACAATTTTTATATCATTTTATTTTTTATACAATAAATGATACAATTTTTACCACATTTCATCTACATTTACGTTGGTTGTATCTATCGCTTTATTGTCATTCTTAAATTCCCCGTTTTATCAGGGAGAAAGAAAGGAAAAAAAAGAAACAAAAAAACCTTTTCCTACGACCACATAGGAAAGTGACATATATCGCACTGACTAGTTCTATGGAAAGTGACCTTTATTCATACGCGTACGGAAAAAAATCTTATCCGTACGTGTGCGGATAAAAAAGCTGTCAAATTGAATGTTGAAATGCTAGTCTTTTTACTCCGCAAATTAATATGTATATGTGAAATGCTTATTTCCTAAGTTGATTTGTCCATATAATAATATAATATAATCTATTTATTTCATTTAAAATTAAAAAAAAAAATACCGAGCCCGGACTCGAACCACCCTACTGTTTGTCAAAAATCGAGCCCACGGATGCCTAGACCGCTCGGCCATCCCACTGTTGTAGCTTATGATTCTTGTATACTAATGAGCGCTAAGGAAATATACACAACAGTTTATTTATTCTCCAAAATAAAATGTGTTTATATCGACATTTATTGGACTTTCATGTTATTAAAACAATAAATATCCTTTTTCAATTATTTGAACAATGAATCCTTAAAATAGCTAGTTAATACTTTCAATCTCCTACAGGTAGGCAACAAGTTAAATATTAATTCTAACTTTTTTATAAAGGTACTTTTTTCCATTGCATAAAAATCACAATTTTCTGGGCCAATTTCAAAGGTAAGTAATCATAACCATATAAAGTATTTACAAATACACATATGTAAAACCTCTCACATCTACATAGAAAAGCAAGATTATACATGCCTAATTTGGTAAAAGTATATCGCGTGGTCGTAGGAAAAATAGTGTACATAACTTGTGCGAAAGTGATTTTTCACACTCGTGGGATTGTCTCACTCGGCTGCGCTCGTGAGACAATACTTCCCACTCGTGTGAAAAATGTCACTTTCCGCACACGTTACGTAATATACTATTTTCGGTCAGATTAAGAGAACCCACCAACATTTTTGTCAGATTAAGAAAATATGCTTTCAGGATACCGAGTTTAACCTCCCCTATGAAAATCAGACTCGCTCGAGTATTTTTTAGTCGTATACGCGGTTTGTCAAAAAATATTAGTTTCACTCAAGAATAAAGTACCTTTAAATTTGACAATATCGAAAAATGTTAGTAAAAAAAGTTGATCAGAATTAAAAGTTACGATTTAATATGTAATTACATTCATTTAAATTGAAACTTCAGATTATTTTGTTTTTTAATAATGTTTATATCTTGAATAAATATTTATCTCTTGTGATTACGAAACACATGATAATCTTTTAGGTTTTTCATGTTTTTTGATAATTTTTGCATTTAAAACGCGAAATAAGTGCATATTCATGTATTTTGCAAATAATAAAATACATTCAAACGCTAAGTTGGAAAATTAACATCATATTAATGTTAGAAATAAACAAATTTAATTTTTACTCATATAAAGCTTCGACATATCCAACTTTTTTCAGTAACATATTTCGATATTGTCAAATTTAAAGATACTTTACTCTTGAGTAAAACTCATTTGACAAACCTCGTATATGACTAAAAAATTTGATATTTGATGTCTGTATTCTAGATTTAGATAATGCAGAACTTTTTATGAAGAATAACCTTTTTTTCCTAAAATTAATAATAAAAAAGTTTTCCATGTGATTCCTGCTAGGGGGACATATTGATGATAAAAATACAAAAACATTGATAGGTATTTGTGAATTTGATCATTTTAAAAATAATTTCAAATAACTCGCCACTAGCGATATTATCTTCTACAAATGGGCCATATGATTTATAGCGATTTTCCCATTAATTTTATGATTGCCGTCAAAAGTGAAGATATACTTTGAGACAAACTATATTATATAGTTTGAAGAGTAATTGAAGGTTTTTCTATAAATATGAATAGTGTTTTTTTTATTTGTTAAAAAGTAGTTTTAATTACCCAAACGTGTCGATAATAAAATTATTTGGATGCACTAAAATGAGCCTAGAGATATTCAGACTCCGCCCAAACGATATCCATTCGTCAGAGCAATAAATTATTGACAGTGGCGTTCATTTATTATACTTTTTAGAGATATTTTAAAAAAGAGTACCATATGCAATGATTCCAAAAAAAAAATGGAAAATATCATTTTTGGAAGTAAATAATATATGAATTTTATCACGTTTTTATTAAATTGATTTTCTTAAACTCATTTTCGGATGGGTTAGAAACTTAAAATTTTCTATTGTAATTCAGTATTTGATGACAATAAAAGGAAAATTGGAAATAATTTGGAAAATGAGAATTATTTGATATACATCATACAAAGTGGCCCAAAAATTTGGAAACGGCCAATTATCTCGTAAACTGCTAGTCCTAATTGTTCAAAATTTGGAGTACATGCACCCATTTGGGGAGACGTAGATTCCAGATTTAATATTTGCAATGTTGTCAGATTTGCTGTTTCTTTTATATTATTTGCTCGATTATTTGTTACTTTGGTTTTTCAAATTCATCACCCTGTATGCTTCAGTCATTATTGGAATCTCCTATTCAATGCGAGTTCAACCAAATGTAAAACTTATAATTTTAATTAGGTCTTAAATACATAAAACAGTGCAAAATATGTAGATTTGAAGATATTTAAATGAAAAATGCTGTGATTACGTTAATAATTGAGCCATTCTTTATCGAAGGAAGTTTAACGACAAATAAATATGAACTTCTACTTGGAAATGAAATTGTATCTACACTGAGAAACTTGTTTAGAACCAATTTTAATCAGAAATGAATTCAGCAGGCTGGAGCTCCAGCTTATTTTAGTGTAAATGTTCGGCGATATTTAGATGAAATATTTCCCGGACGATTGGTAGGCGAGGTACAAATAGGCGTTGCCAGACTTATGTTTTATGTATTTTAGACCTTCCAGACTACATAAAATCATAAGAGTTACATATGGTTGAACTAGTATTGAATAGGAGATTCCAATAATGACTGAACATACAGGGTGTTTAATTCGAAAGACCAAAGTTACTAATAATATAAGATAAACGGCAAATCTGGCATCATTGCAAATACATATTATCAAATATAGAATCTCCGTATCCCAAAATGATGTACCCCAAATTTTGTAGAATTGGGACTCCCATGAGAGAAGTGCAATTATCGATTGATTACAGCGGTAACTGCACTGTGAGACCGAAAGATAATTGCATTTTTTACGTATTCACGGTAATCCCATTGTGAATCCATGATAATTAAAAATAAAATCAGTTTGACAAGTTAAGTCAAAAAATATTTTTTAAAATATCTCGTTTCGGATGTGATTCATTGGGAATTATGGAAAATAAAGTGATGGACAGCGAACCAAAGAACACCAAACACCACAGAGAATACGTGGATAAACTACATTCGGTCATTTTCATATTTTGGAGAAGGAGCCCGACACCGAAGGTGGAGGGGTCTTTTAACAAAATATGAAAATGACCGAATGTAGTTTTTCCAAGACAACACGCTCGAATGGAAAATTATCTGGTTATTTTGATGCACTTGTGCAATTACTCCCGATAACTGGCCGTTTCCAGACTTCTGGGCTACTCTGTATAACAGCTTGGTTGATGAAAACATTATGTCTTTGTAGACGAAAGCTTATTTACCCGACCTTTCACCAACGTTGTCAAATTTAGTAGTAACATAACAATATTGAAGTAAATATGTAAATATCAGAAAATAAGAAATAGAAAACTAAAAAGAAAACAAGAATATCCAGGCTCAAACCCGATTGATCAAAGTGTAACTATGTATAAAAATATGTAGTAACATAAGAATATTGAAGTAAATATGTAAATATCAGAAAATAAGAAATAAGAAATAGAAAACTAAAAATAAAACAAGAAAATCCAGGCTCAAACCCGATTGATCAAAGTGTAACTATGTATAAAAATATCTGAAAATAAGAAATAGAAAACTAAGAAAAAACAAGAAAACCCAGGCCCAAACCGATTGATCAAAGTGTAACTATGTATAAAAATATCAGAAAATGAGAAATAGAAAACTAAAAAAAAAACAAGAAAACCCAGGGCCAAACCCGGTTGATCGAAGTGTAACTATGTAGGTATAAAAATATCAGAAAATAAGAAATGGAAAACTGGAAAAAAAACAAGAAAACCCAGGCCCAAAACGGTTGATCAAAGTGTAACTATGTAGGTATAAAAATATCAGAAAATAAGAAATAAAAAACTAAATAAAAATAACTCAGGTCCAAACCGGGTTTCGAACCTAGGACCTCTGGGTTGTAAACTCAGTATCCTACCAACTTGGCTAGTCTGCTCACATACAGTTACATCGAATAGAAGGTTAAAGGCTGCTTGGACGCATGCGCACCTCAACTACTAAATTTGACGTGGTGGGTGGTGAAAGGTCGGGTAAATAAGCTCTCGTTCTTTGTAGCCGAGTGGCTTTTAGATGTCTGGCTGTGGATATTTTGCCGGGCCCAGTGGTGTTCCATCGGGTGGTAGGGATCTTTATCCAACCCAATATACTTGGAGTCGGAACCTCTGTTTTACGTCTCTTCCGAAAGATTGCATATCTACCTTATAACTCGGGCTCATTGGTTTAATGATTAATGCTACTTCACCCTAGTCTAAAGTGTTTCGTTGCATGATGTTTCTCAGTGGTCACCCATCTAATTACTGACCACGCTGCTTTGGCTAATTATAGTTAGGCAAGTTTATCTGAAGCTACGGGGAATCGGTAAGAGGCGAGGAAACATCTGTCATAAACGTACAATGAAAATACAATGATCACTGACAATACCAACGGCTCTGGATAAATCAATATCAGTCAATTGACGAAGTAAGAGGGAAGAACACAAGAAGTCAGTTTTCCATAAAAATCACCAATTATGTAATCGGAGGGTGTGCGGTCATTATGGTTTTCGTACAACGCTGCCAGAGCTTGAAAAAGCCCATGACAAACTTGGAAAAGTGCTTATCTTTTAATATTCATAATTTGAAAAAATAATGCTCATAGAAAAAATCCAAGGAAGCAAGCACATTAAAGAATTAACGTTTAATCATATTGTTAATAATAAAAAGTCCCTTTTCTAATTAATATCACTACATAGTTAGCACTTTAGCTTTTTCATAGTTAAACGTGGCAATATCGAATGTTTTCGACTGCATTCCTCTCACGGCTTCAGATAAACTTGCCAAAGTATATGGCATAAGAGACATTATTCTACAGTGATGGGTCCATATTCCAATTATTTATGTCTATAAACAATTTCTTACAATTTTTGGTACAAATAACATCCCATTTAGTTTATCTTTAATAATCCATGACACCCGAATCGATAAAAACTACCGAATTACGTAAATAAATGTCAAAAGTCCGTTTCATAAAACAGGGGTTAAATAAAAAAACCGATATCTCCTAATATAAAAACATCCTTTTATCAATTCAACAGTGATTTCCAATTTGCAAGTCACATTGCTCTAGTTGAATTATCGTGTAGCCCCTCTTCGTCGGTTATCACCAGATAAATCCCAACTTATAAAAACGACAACCGTGTACCCGACGAGCAGTAGTGTGTTCGAGATTTTCGAACGTGTGGTGAACTCGCTTCACTTTTCCCCACCTTCCACTGCCAGCGAGCATGTGGTGATGGCATCTCGACTCATTGCTCCATTCACCGGCGACAATTAGTAGTTTGTGAAGTTTTTTTTTTTGGGAAATTTACGTAACCGAAAAAATAGTGCGGACTATTAATACTCGTTGTTCCAAGTGAATTGTATTCTGTGATAACAAATTCGGCCGAGATGAATTTCGAAGAAACGCAAGTGCCCGTTCCGGATATCGTGGATGATTTTTTGTTAATATTCAGAGAACTATGCAAGGTAAATTTATTTAAATATATAGAACACTGCAAGTTACAGTTAGCGCTCTATTGGGGTGACATTCACTGAGATCTATTGTACCCACTTACTTCTACTTATTTCCTGAGTAAATTCCAGTGCCGTGCGGTACTATGAAGCAGGGAGGCGACTGCATCAGGCAGAATTTGGAGAGAGACAAAAAAAACTATTTATGCGTCTGTTTTGTATTTAAAACTTCAACTTTTTCCGATTGGTGTAAACGCGAACAAAGTTATTACATCAGAAAAGAATTTTTTTTAATGTTCAATGGGTGGCAGTTGGGAGGCATGCATCACCCTGAAAAATATCACCGCACGACCCTGGTCAATTTTCAGAGACTAGTAGTTCATTTATACAGATATTTCTGAGTACAAAATACCAGTACTAGTACTTTTCCTTGATGTCAAGCAGGCATATGATTCTATCTGAAGAAGTAACCTGTTAAAGGCTTTGAATGAGTTTGAGATCCCAAGAAAATTGGTGAATCTTGTGAACATGATTATCATCAAAACTACTAGTAGTGTACAGATCAGAGGTGAAGGCTGAGAAAGTTTTGGAATAGGAACAGGTCTGAAGCAAGGTGATTGTCACATTACTATTCAACCTTGCATTAGAAAAAATTATAAGAGACAGCAGATTGAATAGAGAGGGACACATTTACTATAAAAGCCACCAAGTTATTTGTTATGCGGACGATATGGCCATAATTTCAAGAGCAGAGAAGGATTTGGGTGAAATAACAAAGAATTTAATAGAAGCGGCCGCTAAAATGGGACTTACAATAAACGAACGGAAAAGTAAGCTGATGAGACTCGGAAACCAGACAACAAATGACAAATTTAGAGTAGAAACCCAAAGGGCAATTAACGAATTTGAATATGTGGAAGAGTTTATATATCTAGGAACCCCGTTAAATAGTGATTGTAGTGAAGAAAAGGAAATTGAAAATAGAATCATGAAAGCTAACAAAAGTGCAGGAGCAATAAATCACCTAGTCCGGTCAAAGCATCTGTCAAGGAAATCAAAACTAAGATTGTACAGTACTATATTGAAGCCTACGATATTGTATATTTGTGAGACATGGGCTTTAAACAAAAAACAAAGAGAAAGTGTAACTAGATGGGAAAGGAAAATGTTAAGAAGAATTCTGGGAGGAAAAAAAGTAGAAGCGGTGTATATGAGAAGGACTAACGAAGAATTATATAACATTTATTGTGAACCCAAAATAGATGCAACTATTACATCAAGAAGACTTCAGTGGTTAGGGCACATAGAAAGGATGGAAGGAGGAAGAATAGTGAAACATATAGCATGGAGAGTTCCGGAAGGCAAGAAGAAAAGAGGCAAACCAAGGAAAAGATGGAGGAAAGTTGTACTAGAAGACCTGAAAGAAAAGAATGTGAACCGATGGAGAGAAAAAGCCAAAGATAGAAAAGTATGAAGAGGAATTACAAAGCTATGTTACAGTTAGTGCACTATTGAGGTGACATTCACTGAGATATAAAAGATCTATTGTACCCACTTACTTCTACTTATTTCCTGAGTAAATTCCAGTGCCGTGCGGTACTATGAAGCAGGGAGGCGACTGCATCAGGCGAAATTTGGAGAGAGACCAAATAAAATATTTATGTGTCTGTTTTTCATTTAAAACTTTAACTTTTTCCGATTTGTGTGAACGCAAACAAAGTTACTACATCATAAAAGAATTTGTTATTTTTTTAAAATGTTCAAAATAATGGGTGGCAGTTGAGAGGCATGCATCACCCTGGAAAATATCACCGCACGACCCTGTTAAATTCTCAGAGACTAGTAGTTCATTTATAGCTCTAATTCTCGGAGGAATCTTAGGATATATGCAGGCTTTAACTTGGGTAAATATTTTTCTTCTATCCAATAACCTTCTAGGTGTTGTGCACTAGGATTCCGAATTGCTGTGCAATTCGCCAGTATGTGGATGTAGATTGTAGATCTTTTTTTGGCTTTGCCTATTGGAGCTGATTCCGCAAAAGAGTTCCGGCCCCCCAAAAAGGTTTTTCATCCTTCTTTTTTTCCTATTTTATCTGCTATTTCATTTCATTCTATTCCAGTGTGTCCTTGAATCAACTGTAAGTTTTCCATATCTAATAATCATGTCGAAAATGTATAAAAAATAATTTTTTGCATAGATACACTCAGGTCAATGTATTTAAATTTTAATAAATAAGATAATTTCACGAAATTATATAAAATACCTACATACATACACTGTGTTCACTTAAGTTCGCACCATATGGGAAACTTTTTTTACTATTAATTTTAGCAAAAAAAACTGAAAACTACGTCCAAATATGCTATTGCACCAGTACAAGTAGGTCGTAGGTAAAGTATAGTACGTAACTCGTGTTGTGAAGCATTTTACGCACTCACGGAATTACGCACTCGCCGCTACGCGGCATCGTGCGTACCTTTTCCATTCGTGCGTAAAATGCTTCTTACCACACACGTTACGTAATATACTATTGTAAAAGCCTCGGTCAGAGCATCCTATATTACACGTAACTATAGTAAAATTTGTATTGTAATTGTATCTAGAAATACATTTCAAAAAATAATACATTTTTCTTGTATAATAGAAAAAATCGCCTATTTGAGCTTAGTTTCCAATTCTGATCAACTTTTTTTAGTAACATTTTTCGATATTGTCAAATTTAAGATACTTTACTCTTGAGTAAAGTTCATATTTTTTGAGAAACCTCGTAAAATACTTAAAAAAATTGATATCTGGTAATAGCATTATATTTTAGATAGATTTTAGAACATTTAGAACTTTTTATAAAGAATAAGTTTTTTTTTCCTAAAATTGATAGTAAAAAAGTTTCCCATATGGAAGTGTATATCCTCGTATATATCACTTATGATTTTGGTTTATTGATATTCCCGATGCTGACATTCATTATTTGGGCATCTAATATGAAAATACGTCGTCTCTGTATTGATATTACGAATTCCAAATCCAAATTTAACATTCAACTTGGCAGTTCTACAAAAATATATCAAAAAATTTTGGATCATGCATCTAACAATTATTGCCAAATAGTTTCAAACTATCAATTATTATAAATAAAAGACTCAATTAGACGCAGTTAAACCTCTGTGTCCTTTATAATAATAACGTTTTTTATTCTACTCAATAATTGTATTGAAAAAACTATTATTAAATTATAGAAGAGTCGACCATTGCAAAGAGTGATAGGAATTACACGCAGTAGTGGTTTCAAGTTTGAGGGCGCCCTAAGGCCCGAGACGATATGGCTTTTCTTTCGTAAATATTATTTTGTTTTTTGAGTTTTTTATATACAAATGTTTATTTTTTCCACTACTAGCCTCTAAACCTAACTTTTTTGAATTTTGTTGAGGTAGAAAAGTCGTCTTAAAATTTTTGTCTCCCCTCAAAATTTGTCTCACGGGCCTAAGCTCAAATCCGCCACTGATTACACGAATTTTTGAAAAAAAAAATATAAATTAATATCGTTTTTAGTTGCGCTTTTTTAGAACTTCCTCGTACTATATAAGAGAAAACTAAGTTATCGATAAATCGAACTTTGACCTCGATTTTTTCTTAAGGACAATCGATAATTAATATTTATCTTATTCCAGTTACTTTGTTCTCAAATTAAAATAATAATTACGGCGTAATTTCTAGTAAATTTCGTAATAGCCATTCCGATTAATTTTTGAGTAATATTAATCTTGCCACAATCGCTAGACAATGAAATTGAAACGTTTTTACGAAAGAAAAAAATTTCTATTGTCCTTATTTTGCAAGGATGAGGATATAGAGTGTTCAAGACCACTGTAATAATATAAAACAATAATGTGCCATCTTCTTATTGGAATTGGAACTAAAACTATAAGATGAAAGTAAATTCGTTTAAAAGGAACTGAACAATTCCCCTTTGGTTTCAATAGAATTGAATTTTTGTGTTTTTTTGCTCAATGTACTTGTTTATGTAATATCCTTATTATAAAAATAAATCCGTAATTTTGTATTAGCAAATATTACAAAATATTTAGTGTTTAAGCTTTGCTATTGAAGAGAAAAATATTGATATGACTCTTTGCTCATTTCAACAATTAATAAATTCAAAAAATCTATAAAACAAATATAAAACACGAACAACCAATAAACACCTTTCTAAAATAACAGCGCTCGACGGGCAACGTCCCGTATAATATGCCAAATTAAATGCAAGTAACGACGTAGCGACGTACTGTACCATCCAAGTCACCAGCGGCATCGGTGCTTTACGCGATAAATTCGAACGAGTGAAACATCTTATATTTTTATTCTGTAATCTTTGTCCTCACTAATCTTACTTTAATGTGGTCTGCTGGTTCATTTAGTTCTTTCTGGCATTCTTATACCACTCTGTATGTTAACTTGTGGCTGTTTAAAGCTGTCAGTTAGTTAGTTCATATCGTGGTCTGACCTTGGTAACCCACGAGAAGTCTATATTATTTCTCAAATCTTTGCTTAAAATATAGATATAAACCTTTTTTTTTTAAATTCCATCCTCTTTCAAGTAAATGGTTGAAAATTTCCCAAAAAGATTCCCCAAAAAGTTGAAAACCTGTTATCTAGCGACCGTTGAAACCACTGATGATGTAATATTTGATTAGGAATTTAATTCCCTCTCAAATGATACTAATTTTGTCAAAATTCTTAAAGCAAAAAACGAATTATGAAAGTTTCATTGAGTCAGCTTTTCCCACTCACTCCTATCGGTTATTTTACATGATGGAGGAAAAAGTACTGAATCAAACTGACGAAAAAATGTTTAATTAGGACGAATATTTGTATTTTGTAGTATAAGTAGTTGCAGCAATTCTTTTAGTGCAGCTATCTAATCGTATATCCCCCTTAAGTTATGTTGCGGAGCTAAACTCTGAATGGTATTGATACACTTTTTGCGTTCATAACGCCCATTCTTAGCTATTTTACGTATACCTAGTTGAGGAGCTTCTGTTAAATCAGATACTGCTTGCTTTAAAACCGTTTCTTCATCGAATCCAAACTTTTCTCGTGTATTCTTATACAAATTGAAACATATTTTTTTGCTTCCAAATTTAAATTTTTTTCATTACCTACATTTTTTTTTCTAAGGAGCCGTCATTCGCCGATACCACCTCAGCCTCCTGGGCCTATTGTGGATACTCCTAGTGTTCTGACTACAACCTATTCAGCCATTCCGTTCCCTGTATAAGCTCATACAGGTTCTTTGCTGGTTGGTTGTAGAAGTCTTCTGGAGTAATTTGGGGTCTACCATACAGTTTCTGCCTTCTGTGGTCCAACGACTCACAGTTGCATAGTATATGCAGAGCTGTTTCGGTATCCTTTTTGCATCTTCTGCATGTAAGGTCTCCGTTGTACAGCCCTATTTTGTTTAGGTGCTCCTTTGTGGAAAAGTGTACCGTAAGTAGCCCCGTTATGGTGCGTAGTTTGTTCCTGCTCATTGAGAGCATTTCTTTCGCTACTTTTTCTGATGGTTCTTTTATGAATTTCTTCCCATGTATTTGCCTAAGTGTATTCTTCCAGTGTTTATTGTGTTGTTCTTTTACCCACCCTTTTAACCATGATCTAGTGGAGCATCTGGGGATGCCCACAGCAGGTTCGGGTCCGTTCATCAGAGTTGACGATCCTACTCTTGCGAGTTCGTCAGCTTTTTCATTGCCTGCGATTCCTTTATGACCTTGGACCCACTCCAGTGTTACACTGTTTCGAGTCGCCAGTCTTCTAAGTTCTTCGCCGCATTCCCATACTAGCCGAGATGTCACCCTATAGCTCTGAAGTGCTTTAAGGGCGGCTTGACTGTCACTGTAGATCCTGATCTGCCTGTTGTTGTAGGCTCTCATATTATTACTTACACCTTACACTATTACTAAAATTATCACTTTCATCACCATTATTGAAACTTTCGTCGTTGTTACACGCAATATTTTTGACCGAACTCGATATTTCCCAAGGACGCCACATTGTAAATATTCAATTTTCAACTAAAAATATAATTGCTAATAAATATGTATACTTACCCTCAGAAAAACACTCTATCTTAATGAGACTACCGACTAAAGCGTCAACATCGGCTGCTATCGTAAAATAACCCTCCCTGAAAGATAGTTATAGTTCAGTCAAAGATGTGCAAAATAATAAAATATTTGAAATTTATATCTCTATTTCTTCTTGATAAAACAACATATAATGTAGGGTTAATCGTCTGGTATTTTGTTCAATATATTTTCCAGTATGAAAATAGGTTAATTTCTATGAAAACTTGACGACTGGTTTTAATACTTTTGTCCTGCCATATTTTTTTCACTGAATGTCCTTCATTGAGACATGTCTCATTATAGATAATAGATTTGTCTTCCCTCCTGTCTGTATTTTCGGATATCTC
>CAJUYI010003803.1:15203-36481 GCA_910591695.1 Galerucella pusilla | reverse complement strand
CCCAAAAAACACACATACATACATACACATATGCAAGTCAGCACGAAGTTTGAAATGCACAATAACTTCTAAGTCAACTTTAACGCAAGCGTTCGTACCTAAATAATTGTCATATGGTCGAAGCATGATCTTGTCTGTATTTAGTTTAGTCTGAGGTTAGAGATTATAATATATAATTTGGATTTATTTATTTTTTGCAGTACATATATACTGGAGATGTCAGATATATCGAAAATCAAATAACAATAATTAATGCGCATGTCCCATAGCCGGCACGAAGTGAAAGTTTACAGCTTGCCAGAAATTTCGACGACTTCAACTTCAAATCTGACGCCAGATTGCGTTGTGAACGATCACACTGAAATAGATTTGCTTAGCTTGCGTGCCAAAGCTCCACTTGGTCAGCGAATTGATTACGAATGTACCCTAAGAGTTATTCTTGGGTACAAAGTGAGCGTTGATAAAACATTTAATATTTCACACTCTACACGGGTTACGTTTTTATATCGGCATGATAGTTCTTTAATTATGCGATCTCTTCCTCCATGACCAATGGTAATGTGAACTATCAGAAACCTAGTAAAGTATGTTGCTTACAGGTTCTTTAACACAAGTTTGATATTCTGATCAATCAATCAATTTTTTTTGTTATTTAAATTTCTCTTCATGGAAAAAATTATTTTTTTTTTAATAATGATATAATAATATATTTGATCATGTATTTTAATATTTGTCGCACACTAAGTATCATAACGTTTCAGCGTCCCTTTTTTCGACACGACACGAAATATGATGAAATATCTCTAAACAAGATTAAACAAAAATTATGTTGTGCCACAAGCATGCTTTCCAAATTTAGGCATTCTATTCCGTACATTACCGACTAGTAAATCGGGATTCTATAAAATATCTGAGTATAAAGAAGATGTATACGGTATAATTTATTCCATACAATCCCTGATAGTTTTGATAGTTTTAGGAACTCTATAATACCTAGGAATTTCATAAATTGTAGGATTTGATACTTTGCCTGTAACATATACTCAAAATTTCTGACTGCATTGCAGTTTTTGATTGGCCATCGTGAAACATGATATAACTGAAGCAATATCCTCCAAAAATCGATTTCTTCCCAGTTAATAAATATTTTCATTTCGAGCGAATACACAATTCAACTTTCTATGTATTGTGTTGTTTTCCACTTGCAATGTATATTATTAAAAAATAATAATACTTAAGTAAACATGCTTGAAATGTAATTTTGACGGTATATAAAAATCGTCGACGTTGTTCTTTAAAATATTGATAAATTTAAAACGAGTTTTTTCATTATAATTCAAGAATTTTAATATTACCCTGTTACCAAGAAAGATTATGATTATTGGAAAGAGAATTCTAGCAAATTAAGCTCGAAAATTTCCTCTCTTTGAGGTGTTTAGGTGGAAAATAACAAATAATATACTGATTTTTTTCAAAACTATGTTTGCAATATAATACCCTGTAACTGCGAATTAACATTTTACTACCCCAAACTAATAATAACCAGACAGTATGATGGACGTTGGAATAGTCACCATTAATATAAAATATAAAATTCTGTGAATTCCAACTTTCAAAAGTATTTCCCTAATTGAAAGCTGAAATTAACCAACTGAAATAAGATTGACTGACGGCTTGAAGTTAGTTTTTAAATAGAAACTTTTCATTTACAGGTAATAAAGCAGACTGCGGTGCCGAAAGGGCGGTCAGAAGGGAGGATGGAGAGAGATTAGCGAGAGAATATAATGTGGCGTTTATGGAGACTTCTGCTAAAAGCGGACAAAATGTTGAACTGGCTTTTGTGGCAGTGGCGCGGTAAGAAATTATTAGTGAATTTTAGAGTTCTATAATTATTTTTGTAGGTTTACTCCAATTGTCAATAATTTTCATAAGGGGCGGTGAACTCATTACGATTTTCAGGAACAAGTGGTCAAAACTTCCAAATACACTGTATAACCTATTACAACCATACATAATTGAAATATAAATATAAAGTCGAGCAGAATTCAAATTTGAGGTGTAACAAAGGGTGTCCAATTTAAAAAAAAAACTGTATCCTTAATGTGGCACCTGGAACACAATGTTTCGAAGAAACATTTTTTTAGACGACGCCTGAAAGTTGCTCGTTCTGTATATTCATTTACATACCGAAAGTTGCGTTTTGAGTGACAGTTCCGTACTGCAAAACACTATCGGGACGCTCTGGTAGAGATATACATATTATTTCATCTGCATCAAATCCAATAAATATTAATAATTGTCCTGGAGGTACAATCAATATTACTTTTTGCAAATAATTTATGAATTAATATTGACATTGCAAATATCATTAAGAACATTATATGGTTCAATGAATATAATGTCTATAATTTCTCTCCTCAGTGTAATTGAAAAAGTTTTGGATATTATGCGTCGTCTAAAAAATGTTGTGTACGCCGCGGCTAAGATACTACTTTGTTTGACTTGTCTGTTGCTCGCCTTGCTTCGCTCGTCTCGTAATAGAGTACACGCATATTTCATATTTTGCCTGGATATTAATTTATAATAGTGAATATGATATCAAAAATTACTAATAATAGGAAATAAACCAGTTTCCATTGGAAATTACTCCCAAATTTTAAAATAAAATTCAAATTTCAATGCACTTTCCGACCACAACCCGAGGATTTCCGAACGCTACCGATGATACGTGTGATGTCATATATCTTGTGTTTACTTATGTCGATATGGCCGGTATTGCATTAGGTTATGTGTAGCTGTGTGTTTATATTGTATTTTAATCAACTATTAATTGCTCCATCGACGTAAAAATATTATTTATATGTTTGTTTGAGACCATTACGTGTTTGTGTGTGCTTTTTTTTATTTCTAAAAGTCAACGTAAAGTTTAAAGTGGACATAAATTTTCGATATTTCCGAAGATATTTTAAAACTTTTAGAAGAATATATTTTATTTACTATAATAGTTCAGTGTTCAGTGACGATTCTTTCATATTTTGTGAGTAAAGATATGGCTAGCGAAGGTTTTGTAAAAGCACAAACTGATAACTTGCCCAAAGTAGTTTCATTTATGCTGCTTGAATTTATGAAGTCAAACAGCTGCTTTAATGCAGAGGAAATAAGAGGAGTTGAAGCATTATCGTAAGTACGATTTGAACTATGTATTATTTATATAATATATACCAACCATATTTCGATGTGTGGTCGTAAGAGAATGATGTTTTAATGGTTGATTCCTAGACATATAGGTACATAACCTCAAACTATTTAAGAATAAAAATTACCAGTATAGAAGTAGGTCATTACATTAAAATGGTCTTCACAAACAAAAGTAGTAGTATTTGTCGAAATATCGTCTTTGTTTCGACGCATAGCTTGCAACCATAATGTCCTTCTCTTAAGTGTATTTTTGCTTGCGCCACCAGGTAAAGTAACAAATATTTTGTCTGGAGTTTCAATAGACGTTGATTTACACACTGGAACAATGCAATACTTGGAATACAAAGTTTTTTTTCGGCTTTATCCATTTTTATAGCTTTCAGAAACAAATTAGGTCACAAGAACTCAGAGCGTGATACACGAATAAGAACGTAAACAAATGCCGTCACTCCATGGGGCAGCCATCTTTATGACGTAAAGCGCGTTTTAGCGGACTTTCAAATTTTATGATTTTTGAAGTCGTTTTAAAAGTAAAGTCTATATTTTTTTGAAAAAATAGGCATGCAAGGTGTTAGGAGACCTGATAAAGCGTCAATTCCCACCAATAGCAAAAGTTATGCTTGTACCCTATTTTCAGACTCGTCCAACAAAGTAGCACTTTCAGTCCTTGGTATACAAAAAACTATTTCAAAATCCACTTAATAATTTAGACTTCAATCAAAATATTGAATGCTATGAGATATTCAAATTTAGAAATTAACTAAATTATGAAAAAGAATATTATTTTCTGATGAATAATGAAGGCGTTATAAATTTTCCAGTTCTTCTCAATCAAAAAAATGTTGAATAATAATAAATAATTATATTGGATTGAATGAAATTACAAAAATATTTTATTGCAGTTATTCACTTAATAACTGAAATAAGAATCTGCTCGAAAGAAAAGTCTCTTTGACTTTGTTTTGTAAAAGGAAATTGTTTGATTTCATTTTATACTTTATACTCCTAAAAAATTTTTCCCAGAAGTTTTGAAAAGTGTCAGAAGCTTGAAAGTACCTCCAGGCTTAAAATAAATTATCGAAGAAAGTTCGAGTGGGTAATAGGATTTTATTCGTTTGCTGAACAAAGTAGATTCTTTGAGTCAACAGTTACAGATCCTGGAAATGTTGTACTGATGGACGAAAATTATAATAAAAACTTGAATATTTTTTTAATAGTCACTAGGAATATTATAAAGTTGACAATTGAATAAAACATTTACATTTATTATGGAAAGTATGTCAGCTTAGCATGCAGATCGTACCGTTTTCCATATCTTAGGGCCATATTCTGGTGAAGCTTTGTTAAAAAAATGCATGGAGGAAAACCCGGAAACTATTTACTGACTAGCAAGAAGTGATGAGCAAAGTGATCTAGCTGTAAGAGTGAGTTCTGTGAGTCTTAATATGACAAAAGCTGCAAAGGAAAAAATCTGGGAATTATTTAGTGATTTGCTGGAAGTGATGGGCAAAATAATACCCAGACAGAGTTGGTCTTGGACAACATTTTGCTGTAAGAGTATGGCTAGTCTTATTCTAAAGCCTGCATGGAGAAAAACTTACAAATTATTTACTAACTTGTAGAAAGTGATGAGCAAAACAAGTCTTTGTCTTTGTCTTTGGTCTTTGTCTTGGTCTTGCTGCAAGAGCTTTGCGATTCTTATGACTAAAGTTTCATAGAGAAAAATCCGGATATTATTATTTACTGACTGGTAGGAGTTGATGAGCAAAACAACACCAAGATCGGGTTGGTCTCTTTCTTAGTCTTGTTTTGCACCCGTGGTCTTGGTGCACTGCAGAGTCATATATGGACTTGGTTTTAGTCTTGAGCAGCTAGGTCCTGGTCTTGCTGCAAGAGTCTTACGAGTTTTGTGACAAAAGCTGCATAGAGAAAAACCTGGAAGCTAATTACTGTTCTGCAGGATGTGATGAGCTAGACAAAATCAAGACCAAGCTAAAAGAGGTTATTGGAACTGATGACATTTCCACCATTCTATAATAAATTCTATTATATCCTTAATAGTTAGTAGGATCGTGTTTGAGTTCAATTTATTTCAATTTGGTGCTTTTTTGACATAGACCAGGGTCCCTAGCAACATCTTAGCAACTGTCAATAGACGTCGCCATTTTATTCAAAATTTACTATTTGAAAACATTCGATATGGCCACGTTTAACTATGAAAAGCCCAAGTATGTATTGATTAAAATTGAAAAATGGACTTGATTATTAACAATATATTAATAATGATTAAACGTTAGTTCTTTAATGTGCTTCTTTAATTGGTAATGGAGTAATAGAGATGGAGTTGACCGAGCACCCCTAATTATGTAACCGTTATTTCTTATACTTCTTATAAATACTTTTCCATTCGTGCGTAAAATGCTTCTTACCACACACGTTACGTAATATACTATTTCCTTTCAATTTTATCATATTCCCCTCCTTTTCCGATAGGTTTCATCCTACTATTTTTTTACCATTTCTGAAGGCTTCGGAACTGGGTCTAACATCTGAATGTTTATAATAAAAAGTATTAATAAATACGAACACGATACAACATAACCAAATTACAAATCTAGAAATAATTGTTTATTCTCAAGACCACTGTCATTAGTGTCAACTTGTCAGTTGGTGGACATGCACTATTACCTTTTCAAATCCCAGGGATCTGATCAGTAAAACATTTCCTACGTGGAGAAGAGGAGCCTTTGATTGAGTGTTTTGAGCTTTAATCACCTAAATATTAATGGTTGTTTGTCAACTGATAATTGATTATTATTTTTTTTGCAGGGAACTGAAATATCGACAGAATGGTACAAAGGATACGAACACTTTCAACGTAAAAGACTACATTCGTGAACAAAGCGAGAAACCACAATGCCCGCCATGCATGACCTGAATTATGTTTTTGTAATTTTGATTGAAACAGTAATTGTCTCAAAAAAATTAGAGTTCGTGTATCTATGAGGAGAAAAAATTTCCCTGTTGTCAAATGATAATATGCAATTTTACTGGTCTATTTCAATAAATGGAAAAAAGTGTGACAATAGAACGTAAATATATAGTAGGTTATTTCCAAATCAAATGAAATATTTGAGATATGGAAAAAAATCATCAAATTCTTAAGTTTACTTTATTTTATTTATTCTTATTCATTTATTTTTAACTTTATTTTCAATTTCATTCATTTTTCTGTTAAATTCCATTTAAAAATTTCGATTATTGAGGGTAATATAACAAGACCTCTTTATGAGTGACTACATTTTTCTATTTTCCCGCAAATAGTTTTCTCTGAAAATTTAGCGAGTTAAAATCGGAGGTTGATGTTCTGAATAAAACGAGAGCTTTAGCTCGAGGGTTTTGTTCTTTGAAAATTAACTCACAAAACTTGAAATTTTACTAAATAAGAATTAAAACTGAGAAATCCGTTAAACTTCCAGCATAAATTTAAAAGTGGGACTGTTGAAAATGTTGAAGCTATTTTGCCTTAATAACTACATTCTTCATTATTTCATCATCTAACTGAATGGGGTTTGGATGCCAAGAATTGTAGGCGTGAGGCTCTAATCCTGGAAACAGTGACAATCTTTTAGTTACGGAAAAGCAAAAACAGACGAAAAAAAAGAAAAGCGAACCAGAGAGCTCCATTGGAGAGGTTACAATTTCCTTGTATCATTTATTATATTAAATAAATGTACAGATAAATAAAATCAAATTATTTGATAACATTTTTTTTTTCCTGATGACAATGGGCGCGTTCAGGCGGTAGTAACATTTGAATTCTCTTTACTGTGAACCGTTAATGTAAGTCTTTGTTGTTGCTTAACATTGTTTTATTTGATAGCAATGTAGCTGGAACACGTCTAAAACAATGTCCCATAAATTCTTTTTCTGATTTAAAAAATCCGCTATTCTTTTGGACCACCTCCAATATCATTCTGACCACGGGCTGTCATTCCTCATTTGTAAAAAAATATTGGACCCACTTAATATATTATTGCTATGAATTAAATAGTTAAAATATCACCTTTTGAACAAGATATGCATCTGGAGTCTTATTTACGAAGGTACTGGTGTTTTCTTATGAGGGAACATCGGATTTCTTAGGTTTATATCTAGCACTCTGTCTTTTCAAAAATATCTTTGTCCCCCACACCACTGATCCATAGGCTATCATTGGTCTAACAGCCCTTGTGTATAACACATTTTCTACATCTGCCGAGATCAATGGTAGCTTTCTGTGTGGTCTTTTAAAGGCTAGAGTCCAATTTACAATTAGTTCTTAGAATTATTTAAAATGCCATCGTATAGTAGTGTTGATAAGTGAGAAATAAAGAGATAAAGTATATATTTTTTAGATTTCCGGCAATATTATATCTCTGTTTCTGTTGGCTTCCGTTGGAATCACATAACTCCTCTGTTGATTGCTTTTTTAATTATCAGATTATTTAATTTAATTTAGAGACAGTTCACTAACTGCCTTAAGTGTGTTTGTAGAGTTTTTATTTAAATAAAATATATATTACATGTCATTGACTTTGTTCTACAAAGTATGTCTGAAAACCAACTGACTTACACCACATGCCAAAACAAATAAAATTCTGGAATTCTGGAATATTCTATTGTGCACCATCTAATGTAAGATGAAACATTTTTCTCGTATCTTTCTTTGCCTTTGTCCGGAATTATTCCGTCAATTGCAGTGTCCGCAGCTTCTCAGACTTCCGGAGGGGGTACAGACTAATTCAAAATCAGACATTATCTACTTGCATGAAAAAGAAAATTCAAATTTCGTAACAGCAAAAGTTTCATGAAACTCTTTGTCGAAAAAAGTATTGAATTAAGATAACAAATTTTCTTGAAATTAATGTTTTTAAAAGCTTGTAACTAAGAGATTGTGAATAAAATAGTGCAAATACCACGCAGGCAGTATCATTCCAGCCACGGCTTTTGGCTTTAACAATGCCTGATATATAAAGATCTAGTTTCCTGCTAGGTATGTAGAGTTCGTTTAAAACCTCATAGGTGCTACGTCACAGATGTGCAAATGACCAAAATCTGTACAACGCGGCAAAACCGCATGTATAGCAGTAAAGTTAAAAACATCGACATTTGAAGTTGAGTAGGGTTTGGCAAGTTTATCTGAAGCTATGCGGTATCGGTAAGACGCGAGGAAAAACATAGCGCCTATCTGTCAAATGTACAAATGGCGTACGGTACCTATTTTACCAAGTAAAACTGAAAATACAAAGGTAACTGACAATACCAACGCCACTGGATAAATCAATATCAGTCAATTGACGAAGTGAGAGGCAAGATCTCACGCACACGCTTGCCAATAAGAAGTCAGCTGGTCGATACAAATCACCAATTATGTAATTCGGAGGGTGTGGTCATTATGGTTTTCGTACAACGCTGCCAGAGCTTTAAAAAGCACATAACAAATTTGGAAAAGTATTCATCTTTAAATATTCATAAATTGAAAAATAATGTTAATAGAATAAATCCAAGGAAACAAGCACATTATAAAATTGACGTTCAATCATATTTTTATATTGTTAATAATAAAAAGACCCTTTTCTAATTATTTATTACTACATAGTTAGCACTTCAGTTTTTTCATAGTTAAATGTGGCAATGTCGAATGTTTTTGACTGCATTCCTCTCACGGTTTCAGATAAACTTGTCAAAGTATAGTTGAGTTAACTTTACTGCTAAAAATGCGGTTTTGCCGCGCTGTACCGATTTTGGTCGTTTGCACATCTGTGACGTAGCACCCATGAGATTTTAAACCAACTTTAATTATGCCTCTTGTTCCAGCATAAACCTTCTTCACTTTTATTGTATGTAGACCTTCAAAATTGTCAAACCAAACCAAAAATAATACATCTAGATACCTATATACTATAGTATGTTTCAAAAAGTAGATAGACTACTGGAATACAATAATCCTTCAACAAACAGATGTTTATCGGATATTACAGAATTGTACTCGAACGTGCCAAAATATTTCACAATTTAATAGTACCTACCTAACTGTATAGGGTTTAGTGGGTAAGGACTCTATTTTATTTTATAAAAATTGTGGCATGTTTCAATTGTACCTACCTAAAGCCACTAGCTACTATTAAATTATTGTAAAATATTTCGTTAATTCTTAGTACAACTCTAATATCTGGTTGTTGAAAGATTATTGCATTCCAATACTCTATGTCCATTTTGAAACAAACTATAAGTTGTATTGATATGATTTAGGATTGGTAGTTTAGAACCGACAAATTTTGTGCGTATTTATAGTTCGTAGTTTGAAAAACTGATCACAACATTGACTGATTTAGCTTTAAATGTAAGTAATATCTACATACAAAATAATTTGGCGTTTGCGTATATCCTACAAATTTAAAAAGCAAAGATAAATTATTGCGTGTATTTAATAATAAATACCGAGCGAGACGCTCGATTCAGATATAATCGTACAACAGTTCAAACAGTTAATTAATTTGATAAAAAAATACAGAGTGGTATGAAAAATAACATTTAAACCAGTTTTACTTCACCTATAGAAAATCCAGTACTGTTTCGCCAACAAGTTTGTATCGCCAATTCCAATTGTTTCAACCCTTACAAAGTGGAACTGCATTTAATTAAGCAAGTTAATCTAAATATATTTAAAAATTTCATAGTACTACTTATTTTATATTTATTATTTGACCGGTTTCACGAACATAAGTTCTCATCATCAGAAGGATGACAGTGATGGAATATCAATATGTGAATGTATAAAACACTAACTACGATAAAATTATTATAACAGCAGCATATTGTACAATTGACATTCGACTAAAATTGGAGAATAAATGATATCTAGTTGTCCATTCATCATGTAAGATGAACCTGATTCTTCAAATACAACGTACTCTGGAAATGTCTTTAAAACTTTATGTTTTTTTCTTTTGTTAAACAAATTATTCAGTGTATTTTTTATTACCACTCTGTATAGTACCTGATAGTTTTCATTGTATAATTGTTGTAAGAAGTAAGTGTTAACATGGAGACTAGATAAGAAACCCGAACTCAATCGGTAGAATTGACAGAATCTGCTAACAAAATCATGTACGTCATACAGAATAGTGAAATGGTTTAGGTGTAGGATGAAGCCCAAAGCATTATCTTCAATCTATTTAATAACAATAAAAAATCAATATATTTTTAAACAATAGGCGCAAGCTACTGCTAAGGTTACTGTTTTTAGATGGTATTGGATTTGCAGTGGCATCGACGCGGTGAAAAAGCAAACTGCTTATATAGACGATTTTTAGTATTTTGAGTTCGATCTCCTTATCTGGTCTCCAGGACTTATACCATAAATATCTTCAAAGAATTAAAAAAGAAAACTTCCAACCAGTAATTATAATTTTTCGGCTGCATTCAAAAACACAAGATTATATATTGTTTTGGGAATCTTCCTAGGACCAAACGAAGCAACAATGATATCAATAATTTTTAATTATTACAGCTTTGTCAAGTATACAGCAACCTTTAGTAGACATAATATATCTATAATAAACAATTTGAAAATACCTTTTACCGAACAATACGTTATATTATATTGTAAGCATATCTGCCTAATGATATTAGATAAGAAAAAACATTAAAAATATATGTTAAAATTAAGAGATTTATGACCGATTGTTTGATAGCAGTTTAAAATGAAAATTAGCTCAATCCACGCTTTTAGTAAACATTTTGAAGACATTGGAAGAGACAGTGAGCCACAACCACCAATTCCATAATTTAGTGAAGTGGCACTATTTCAAGTTTTTATAACTCAATTTATGGCAGAAAATTGATAACAAAAATATCACTCAACCACATTGTAAATTGCGTCCCCTTTTGTACTCGTAGCACTCTGTAACCGCTCTATTCGGATCTTACCACCTAAGCAGATTTTTAACGTGGTTTATTCCCGTCCCCTTGACTTCTGGTAGCCTCAAATGGAGGTTTGGAGAGTCTCAGAGCTCTAGTTGTAGGTAGAAACCGGGAGTATAGCTTGATGTCTCACTAGCTTTAAACAGAAAGCTACTACCTTGGCACACACTACTCAGAAGTTAAATTGGTTCAGCTAAACAACTTCTCTATCAGTGGGCTACTCTACAGTAGTTCTGTAAAGCACAAAAATGTTAGGTTAGGTTATTATAATAATGTATGCACAATATACAGCTACACATCAGTCTGACTAAAGCCTTCGCCAATTGGCGTTACAAACAAAACAATATAAAACCAAGAAAATCTGGTATTCAAAATGAAAAAAAAAACACATTCCTTGTTACAATTCTGAAAGAAAAAAATTGTACATTTAGCATGTTCTCTTCCCATGCCTTCAAGTAGTGTTGTGGTTTCAAGGAGGGAATTTTTCCCATTTCTATTTGGGGTTTGCACAGATGGAGTCTCTTCAGTGATAGAGGGTTGCACTCTCTCACCAAGTGCAGGAGCATTCCTCGTTTTTCCTGACAGAAGCAACATCAATTCGGCACCTTAACTGTTGCTCGAGATTTCACTGTCTTGTGAGAAAAGCATTAAGGACTCTTAATTGCTTTTTTCTAAGAAATAACAGTGTCTTTGGTATATTTGAAGTTGAAGTTCTCTAGAGGTATTTTGGGCTGGTTACGTTCATGAGATCTGTTCTGTTTTTTGATTCCTTTTTTCTTAGTTCCACCCTGGAGACAGTAGAACGGTTAAAGTCATACAAGGGTAGTGGCCACTGCCCTTCTGGAAATCTCACTAACTATTTCATTTCATTGTTTACTTACGAGGAACACAATCATTAAAATTGAAATTGAAATTGAAAAATTTTAAAAGCTTTTAGAAAAACTAAAGTTAATCTACAATTTAAACCGCTATTGAACAAACTGTCCATAGTATGATGCCTAAAAAGTTTTTAAAATGTAAATTTTATTGTTCTACTTGGTGTCTTGTCAAAATGTACTCACCTGTAACTTCATAATTTACAATATTGTAACTACATATACTATATATTAACATATCCAAAACTCTTTCACCAGTTATATTTTTAATATGCCATACATTGACAAGTTGAGGTCATTCAAATCGCCTGTGAGCAAATCTAAATTTGAGTTAACTGTATAAACCCTCACTTCGTGGAATCTACTCATCATATGGTTTTAAATGAAACTAACTGTTTTTAAATGACTCCACAATATATTTGTAAAAATAGGTAAATTGCAAGTAAATTGACAATTGTTTCGATATAAATATCATCATCAGAATGATGATATTTATATCGAAACAATTGTCAATTTACTTGCAATTTACAGATTTTTACAAATATATTGTGGAGTCATTTAAAAACAGTTAGTTTCATTTAAAACCATATAAATCTAAATTTGTTTCGTGATCGTATTCTCATCAATCCCATAACTAGTAATAACCTTCAATCATATAATTGTGAATATATGATTACGTTCATTTGTATTTTTCTCTGAATTGTACGAAGGTTTCTAAAAGGATATACTCGACTATGACTGTTGATAACTGGTTGTCGATTATTTTTGATTATAACTCCATGTTATACCGTACAAATATTGACTACTCAAGGCAATGATGAACCTAGATGTAATAGCAACATTTGACGTTCAAAGTATAGTTACGTGTGTCGACGTAAGCAGTGAGGAGGGAATTAGCAGACATCTGAACCGCCTTGATGGTTCCTTCCCTTTCATCTCCATTTTTCCCTATCCTGCCCTTTACAATACCCTACCAGAAAAAAATTGATTAATAATTGCCTATCACATATTCATGAGTGGTGTGTCATTCTGTTATAGAAATATAATTGCTCATAGCTGGGAACAAATACCAGCTACCTTTGTAGCAGACCTTTTCTGTTAAAATTTTGAATATTTGGATAGAAAAATACAAAAAATACATTATGAAGATGGGGAAAATTGAAATTTTGATGTGGAAGGAAGAACTAATCTCAGAGAACTCCATTTTTCAGACAGGACAATAATTATTCTAGCTTTCACATAAAATGTAAAAACACGTTTTTTTATTCACTGGTAGATCCATCAATCGACCAGCTGCGTTTTTATATCCTTTGGTGGATTGTAGATTGAAGAAATGACGCGTTCATTTATTACTGTTGCATCAACCAAAATTGCAAACAACTCCACCGTTGTATCAAGGTGGTGGATAAATTTGGTGGTTTACAAAATGACAGCTTAACCTCAAAAAACTAACGATTTTTTGAATCGGTCAAGGAAATAGACGAATTTATAGAAATAAAATTAAAATGTGGTAACAAGGTATTTACGGCGCTATTAACAGCGTCAGAAATTGAAAAAATTTCAAGTGGAACTATCAGATGAACTGCTACTCCGAGATCTAGAGGCTAAAATAACTATAACGCTTTTCCAAATATCTTCATTCATTTCGTAAATTTTTGCTAATAGCAACAATCAACTTAGAAAATAGATTGTCAGTGGACAGATGATTTAAACAACAACAATTGCGTTTTTTTATGTGCCACTGATGACTCTAACATGTCGTTGCAGCGGAGACTGACGTCATTCAACCAATGGTGAATAAATAATGTAAATAAAACGTGCCTTATTGTTTAAAGAATGGGTTCGACCCGAAAAAAAAAACAAGAAAATTGTCCACGCGCAGTAATTTTTCTCAATTTCTGAAAAACATTCTTTTCACATCATGATTCTTTCCCCAACTCACCTAACTGTCCTATTGTATTTTCTAAACTGAAGTACAAAACTCCCAATACTAAACTTGTTCCAGCTATCATAGTACTGCATTATCTTCCACAAATCATAAGCAAATAAAATTCATTGCTCAGGCCGGTTAATTGTAAATTCAAATTTGGTGAAAGAAGGACTATATTTTTCATTTGAATTTTGTGTGACAAGGTATGATACTTTTCAATCTGAAGTTATGTTTCGTCCCGTGCCACACACTTTATTTTTCATACTATCTGTGATGAAACTGGCAGTTTCAATGTCTCGTGACAGCTGAGGCTAGATAACTTTGACACTAATTGCAGGTTGAAACAACAATACAACAATACATCTGACAGATTAATTACCGGTTAGAATGATCCCAGCTTCAGTTGCTGGAAATGTCCATTATTGTCTTGTTTAACCCGACTACAAACAGATATTGAAACTCGCAGTTCCAATAAACCCTTTCAGAATAACGTCACTGACAGGTAGGTCATATTGTTTTGGAGAGGTCATATTCTATTTAATTTGCATTGTTTACTAGTGAACAACGGATGATAGTTAGACTCTAATTAGTTATAAGTTCTTAAAATGATTGTAGTGCTATTACGAGTGGAATGAGGAGAGCAAAAGATAAGGTATATTTTTTCCATATACGGCTGTTTTAACCAAGAGAGGTGACTATTTAATTGATCTCTCTGTGCACCTGAATCTGAATCTTATTGGCATCACATAGTCCCCCCTTTTTTCGTCGTCTGGAATTTTAAGTTCCATTTAATTCAATTCAGAGACGATTTACTGACTGCGCCATGTGCCATTTGTGAAGTTTTTATCATAGGTAACGAAACAAAGAGTTTTATTATTTGAATGAAATACTCATTTACATTGACATTGTTCTACAAAGTCTGTCTGAAAACCATCTGATTGACAGTAGGTACATGTCACAAAACACACAAGACACAAGCCTTAACTCCAACTTATCGGTTGTCATCCATAACAATACATATGGCCGACCTGTCAAAATCATGAGTTCTGGAATGGTCTATGAATAGAGTAAAAAAATTTTTACAGAGGAAAATTTATTATACTTAATTGTTTCTTACTTAGAGATTTTAATATTGTTAACATATTATGTTTATTGTTCAGTTTTGATTTATAATTTCAAATTATCAAAATGTTTTAATAAAATTATATTGACAATATCATCGTTGTTTTATTTATAATAATAATCTTTGACAGGTGCAAAACATCAATAAAATAAAATAAAGTATTATCATTGAAAATGAACATTTTAAAATTATTATATTAAAGTATAAAGCGGGTGTCCCACGATCAATTAAGTTATTAAACTTGATTTATCAAACTGCATTGGTTACGACGACATGCAGCTTTGTATGCTAAAACACTACTAAGCTCGTGAGAGCAATAATGGTTCTTAACGTGAATTACTCTTCAATCGTCAAGAAGTTTGAAACAAAACGATTATTCCATGGATTAATCCTTTGACCTCAAATTGTCACAATTTTATGTCATCGGTACAGTTCGATTAGTCAAATTTGACAAACTGATTGATCGTGGGATGCCTATTATGCAAATTGTATGCATGTGGTTCTTTAGGGTACAGTGACTGCTGAGTGATCCTGCTAATTTCCAGTATAGAATTTGCGATAACATTCGTGATTATGGAATGACAGTGGGTGTTGGTTCCTTCGTGCCAATTCCCATTCCAGCCTGTATGCATCCATTCTTGCTTTAACGTGCAGGGCAAGAGGCGGAAGATTTAGTTGGGCTTCCATTGCTGCAGCCTTTGCACAGACAGGCAAGACACTTAAGTTTTGATAGATCCGATTTTGGCAACCAGACTAAGGCTTCGTTGATGACCATGAGTCTCACCACAGTTGTGTACAGCCAGTGTGCGATCCGATTCATATTGATAGATTCGCTTTTTTTTCCATTTTGGGAGCCGTTCAGATGCCGGGAGCACTGCAGCCTATTGGCTTATTGTACTCTGCTCCCATATTTAGTCCACCCATCCAGTTATCCCAGTACCTTCGAGTAGACGGTATAGGTCCATTGGATGTGTGCCATATACTTCAGGTGGCACATTGGCCTCTCCGAAGATTGCCCGTCTCCTCGAGTGCAGTGCCTCACAGTCAGACAAGATATGGGTCACGGTCTCGATCTCCATGCCACATAGTCTGCAGCTGAGGTCCCCGTTATATAATCCTATTTTATGCAGGTGATCTTTTAACGGGGTATGACCCGTTAGATAACCTGTAATAATTCTTAGCTTATTCCTGCTGATATTCAGTAGTTCTTTGGCCTGTTTTGCACATGTGTCACCTATGAAGGTTTTGCTGTGTACCTGTTTCGGAGTGTTCCTCCAATGAAGTCTATGTTGGCTTTGTACCCATTTTTGTATTTGCGCTCGGACTACCTTTTTTGTGGTCCCAAGAGCTGGTTCTGGTCCAACATATGCTGTTGCTGAACCTCTTTTTGCGAGTTCATCAGCTTGTTCATTTCCAGAAATACCATTATGTCCCGGCACCCACCAGACACCCACCCAGATTCGCTTAGTATATAAAATTTTTTTAAAAAAACCATGAGGCCGCCTGGGGGAGTTTGGAGCTCCGTTTACTAGAAAGGCGCTTCAACCAACTAGGCCACGGCGCCAACTATCTATTGTCATATCAATATCGTACAAAAAGACGCAAAAAACGTGACTTTTGATACTTCTTTTATTCTGTAATGTGTTAAGTATTTGTTGTAGAAATACATGATATGTGAAAATTTCCTCAGTCTAACTATTACGGCCTTTCACATAGAGCCTGGTGACAGACGAAAGGACAACAAAATCCTAGTAATAGGGTCCGTTTTTTAAACTCTGGATACGAAACCCCAAAAACGCTCGATTTAGAAAACTAAATATAAACAGAACAAAGAGTAAATAAAAAAACTAAGTAATAACAACATGTCAAACTAATTTACGTCATGTTACAAAAATAATAATGTACACATTACGAGCAAATTCTCCAAATATATTGGAATTTATCTGGATATTGCTTATATTTTCTCCAATACATTGTGAAATTCGTAAGTAATTGTAGGTGTTACATAACTCTACATTATGTAGATGTTTTTTTAACGTTTTAGACAATGGATCATTGTGCGAAAGTACTGTGGAGTTTTTAGATTGGTACGTATTTATTTCAAAGTATAAACATATTTTTTCTCGAAAACGTCCTTAAGTATACATATAGAAAGTATCTGTAACCAGAGAGGAAAACGTTTGTGCTGCTAAAGTGTAACACAGATATTCATAATACGAGTCAGGGAAACTATAGATAGAGGGAGATGGGATTCATCAATTTCTTACGAAATGTGTGTTTTGCCAACTGATCATATATGAGCAATGGGGTAGCACTCGCTATTTTTCCATCAGAATTTAAATATGGTGAGCGGGTTCCATTGTATTTACATATATAGTAAAACAATCTGAAATGACTGTTCCGTGCCGATCCTTTAGACAAGGAAGCGTGTAATTTCAGCACTGCGATGCCCATTGCTTTGAAGTCAAAGTGGCTAGATCTGTATACAAATTCTAATTTTCCTAAATAAGTAACAGTACGTTTTTTCAACGAAGCTTCTTCAATACTTCATCAACTCACTTGTTTTGTAGCTCTGAAGACTTTGAGTCTATTCTAGTGATTTCCCGTCGGCTCCAAAATACATTCAGGGTAAAATATATACCCGGTGGAAATTGCAAATTCAAGAAATTTGAATACAATTGGGGTGTAGGATTTCCAAGTAAGTATCTACCGTTTGGATCAATTTTTCAAAACAATCAGGCATTAAGACGTAGAGATGGTGGAGTTAATTTGATAGTACCTTCGGTTAAAATTGTACCAGCCGTTATGTTGTCAGTTTTCCAAGATAAATCGCAGAGGAAACAGCTTGTATAAAACAAATTCACTCGGTATCAATACCATAGAATAACCCACTAACACAGAGATACCTTTTGACGTTTCCATTAGAAAGTAAATGCATTGTTGATAGGGCAAACGATTTTGATTTGACATTGATGACTATCACGCATACATCGAAAAAAAGTTGAGCAGTGGCCGTGTGTGGTACCCTTGATTTTAAACTAGGAGGAGCGATTTTAATTTTAGTTGGCATTTCTGCATCCTAGTGATTGGTTAAATTGCCGCCCGTTTCACACAGCTTTTTTGATACAACTGACAGCGATATTTGTCAATTTTGTGTTTATATGTAAATATTATAACCTCAATCTTCATTAGGTACATCTTTTTCACGTTTGTTGTTTTATTTTCAACTAAGTATTATATTCCAACTAAGTTAAGTGATATTTTTATTATTCATTAAGTTTGAAAACAAAATCTATGCTTGTTTTTTCTTGTTGATAATATAAATTTCCAAGTAAAATTTTATTATTGTAAATATTTCTTTATCAAGTTTTACTCACATTATTATGGTATTTCTTTATATCAAAACTTCTGTTGACTTTTAGTTCGTGCTCTAATGTGAATAGAGACAATTTAAACATACAGTAGCTTTTTTGTACATATTTATATCATCCAATTTGACATGAATAACTTATGATAACCTTACATTTTGTTCACAATAATGTGACATTTGGTTAGTTGGTTACATGCCATGACCTGTGGCCAATGATGATTCAAATTGTAGACTTGCATTGATCCCTTATTGGACACGACACCTGCGAGCAATATAATACATAATTGTCAATTAGTTCGAAAGATCTGAAGACTACCCTTTCGGAACATCCTTCTAATCTAGTTACTTTTAGTGGTGTAAGTAAAGTTTCTTAAAATGCTCCTCCTAGTTTAAAAACAAGGTATAGTCACCAATGAGCCAACCCAGCTCCTGTACTACGTTGGTATGAACAGTAGGTTATCTGTGGGTATGCACACTGCCAATATCACTCGGTCATATTAAACCGGTAGCCCATGACACGTGTAGTCATGAAAGCTGTTTTTACCTTCGAGTTTAATGTGAAAAACAAATAGAATGAGGCTATTGTCCAAGACCCAAACTTGCTAATCGACGCTACACCACCTTCTTATCAATTTCTGGCCCTCGTTCATCAACCCTTGGATTTGTATGCCATATTTTTATTGATGAAAAAGTACTACCCAAGGAATGCATCCAAGTACATTCTAAATGTTCAAGTTTCGTGAAAATTTTAAGATTTGAATTTCCCCTGTAGCGTCGATTAGTTTGGGCTTCTTCTAATTGCTTTTCACATTAAACTTGATAGTGAAGAAGGATTCCATTTAAAATAATGAAGCCTACATGTGTCATGGGCTACTGGTCTATATTATCTCAATTATATTTACAATTACTAATGTACTCGTTAACATTGGTCTGAATAGTGCTTATAGCGCTCAGATTCAGTACTTTGAGAAACAGTGGCGTCATTAATACCTCTAGCAATTCTCATGTAGGAACCGTTAGCACTAATGTGTTACAGGCTGGTTGACAGTATAAAGCATCAACGATTTCAACTGAAAAATTCTACTTAATATTAACAACAGCAATCATGAAATTTCTTGTTTCAACTTTTAGATGATTCACTTAAAATCTACGACGGATACAGTAAGAAGAAGTATACTTTTGTATTGGAACCATTTACTGTTACGTATAGCGACAAACCTCACTCCATAATATTTATTGCCCATGAGTATTATAAAAATAAGAAAGATGTGGGAGAAATGCAGGCCATTGTGAGTAGTTAATTTTCCATGAAAACGTTGAACTGATTCAAATTTAGATTAACATGGGGCTTATGCGCTTCAAGTAGCCTCTCCACTACGATATTATGCCTAGAGAGGGCTGTAGATTTTTCTCTCCTGTCGTCGAAAACCCTAGCCTGGTTAGACCTTTACGTGTGATGAGGTTACCTCATCCGTACACTTTAAACTACCAGGGTGCATTTTAGACCACTAGGTTGAGTAACATATCACGGCTCGTAGGCATTTACCAATGAGCACGAGGTATATTTTTTCAATGAACTGGTAGACCACATTAAAGTGAGATGAGTGTGGGTGCCGAGATATAACGATGAAAATGAACAAACTGATGAACTCGAGAGAAGAGGTTCAGCAACGAAATATGTTGGACCAGAAACAGTTGTTGGGACGACAAAGAACGGGGTTCAAGGACAAATGCAAAAATGGGTATAACGCAATTGTAGAGTACAATGGAGGAACACTCTAAAGCAGATACACACAGTAAGACCTTCATGAGTGACACAAGTTATTTAACGGCTCATGCCCCGGTAAGAAATAACTTGCATAAAATGGGGCTATATGACGGGGATCTCAGCTGCAGACTTTGTGGCATGGAGACCGAGACTGTAACCCATATCTTATCCGACTGTGAGGCATTGAACTCCATGAGACAGATAATCTTCGGTGGGACCAATGTCCTAGATCACCTATCTAGTCTATTCGAAGGTGTGGAATAGATGTGGGAGTAGAGTGCAATGAGCCGACAGGCCACAGAGCTCTCAACTTAAAAACGGCCACCAAAAGGAGGAAAAAACAACGAGATCCATGGATGTTGCCCTCGATAAAGATCGCTATCACTGGTTGGAGCACTAGTTGGCTCGGAACAATTTCCGGTTAGGGACGTCGGTTATTAACCTGTCGCAGTTGACGGATCAAGTGTTGCATTTGAGGTCTAAGTACAGGAAATCACAGACCACATCTAATAAATCACTGACTTATGAAACTAGTTAAATTAAACACATTTTTTTTTTAGTTTATAGTAGCAGTTATAGTTTTGTCAATCCTAATGATGCTTCAGTAGTAAAATTTGAAGCCATATTTATTTTGCTTAATTATATACCCACACGAATTAGCAACTTTTTGAATTTCAAATGAACTATTACTCCTTAGTGTAGCTTTCAAGTCAGTCGAGAAAACCCTAGACCGGTTATTAAAGGTGGCTCAGAAATCACCGTGGATAGTGGGAAAGACATTACAATTAACGCCGATGACTCGACTGACATGGAAGTTCCGGATGGTCACAAAGGCCACCTTCAGTTCAATTGGAATTGTACAGTAAGCGATGAAAGTCTATCCGATCTGTGTGAGAGTGATCTAGGCACAAGTAAGTACCTTCCACTGCTTTTTTGCTATTATATAGTAGACTATAATAGGTGATATATTATAGGTGTCACAGCTGAAGAAATTATTTAAATTGAATAATTGTTTAAAATGGGTTTGCCTGAATGAAAAAAATAAT
>CAJUYI010003803.1:0-11145 GCA_910591695.1 Galerucella pusilla | reverse complement strand
ACATCGTGAAGCAGTTTTTCAAAATCAGTCATCATGCCTATTCCATTTTACAGGTCACATGATAGGAAAGTCAGCCAAAGAAATTAAAGTTTATACGCCACCAAAACTGGAAGATTGTAGCATACAACCAGAACAGGGAGAAGCTTTGAACACCTTGTTCCGTGTTAGTTGTGTATATCAGAAAGGAGTGTATACGTTCGAGGTTTACAGCGCAAAGGACACATCAGAAACACTTTTGGAGAGAAGTACAAGATTGGGCAATATCGAATTCATCCTAAGTGCCGGTTCTAACGTTATGGTTAAAATGATAGATGTGTACGAATATACCGCTATTCATTTTTTAACCGTTGAAGTAAGAAATATTTAGTGATGTTTGGCAAGTTTATCTGAAGCTACGCGGCATCGCTAAGAGGCGAGGAAACATGGCGCATATCTGTCATACACGTACGGTACCTATTTTACCAAGTAAAACTGAAAATACAAAGGTAGCTGATAATACAAAGGCCACTGAATAAATCAATATCAGTCAATTGACGAAGTGCGAGGGAAGAACACACGCACGCGCTTGCCAATAAGAAGTCAGCTGGTCATGCCTTTCGATAAAAATCACCAATCATCTATGTAGTTCGAAAGGTGTGGTAATTATGGTTTCCGCACAACGCTGCTAGTCCTTTTTCTACTTATCACTTCATACTTAGCACTTTAGCTTTTTCATAATTAAACGTGGCAAAATCGAAGGTTTTCGACTGCATTCCTTCCACGGCTTCAGATAAACTTGCCAAAGTTTATGTATGTATACTGGGGGGTGACATTCTTTGCGACCTAAAATATCTATTGCGTTCCCTTTCTCCGACTTAGTTAGTATGTAGATTGGGCTTTTGCTTTTGGACGACAGTGACAGGATACCTGTCAAAACTCTCAGTATAATCTTACTCTGGCTTAAGCTTACTCCCGCCTGGTTGTAGTTTCCTAAGAGTTTCTTTTTATTTGCTTAGCCCTACTAAATATTTCCAATGGTCTTCTCTTCTTCTCGGCGATATCTATTTATTCCAACATTGCATCGGATGTGACACAGCCAAAGAGTTTGGGTCCCCAAAGAGTGTTTTAGTACTTACCTTTTTTTGCTAGCTCATCTACTATTTAATTTCCTTTTATTCCAGACTGCACTGGAACCCGCATTAAGGCGGCGAAGCACTTCTCGCATGATTCATTGAGTATTCCTAGGAGTACCCATAATATTTTAAAACTTATTACAGAAGAACTAAGTAGTTTAAAGACCGCTTGACTATCTGACTTTACTTTTATCAATATTGAACTGTTTCTTATGTCACTTTAAAGATACTTAGGAAAGATCCCAGGCTATCAAACTGTTTGGTTCCTGGTCCGTACTCCCATCCCAGTCCCTTCTATTATAGAAGTGAACAAAGTGTCGCGATTTGAAACAGCAGCAAACCCATTCAGAACGATAGTTTATCATGCCACCATGCTGGAACCGATGGTGGATCGCGACACTTTTTTCCCCATGGGCTCATAGTCTATTATTTTAGAGTCATTAAATAGCATTATTCTCAAATATAGTAACGAGATCTTATTCTTTTTCGCTACTGAGCTCCGTATCAAAATTCTTTGAAGAGTTATACTTTTCCATCATACAATCATTTGGGATGTCCTAGAATTTCTTTTATCTAAAAAGTGAGGAAGAGGCGTGAAATTAAGAACCACTTCCAAGGTCTTTGCTGGGCATGTTTTCATGGGGACTACCGAGTTGTACCACGACTACCTGAGTTAATCCATTTCCGCCTTTATTGGGGATTATACTGACCATCGAGGTGGATCATTACGAAATTACACATAAGCCGTATTTATTGAAGGAATACCCAGTACCACCAATAATAAATTGTATTCAGGCGCATATTTGTTTTTATTCACTTACATATGGATGTTTTGATCTTAAACATTAGTGAGAAAGGCCTCATCTTTATTTTTGTTTGTAGAAATTGTTATATGTGGATGTTTTGATATTAAATCTAATTTACATAAAATTGTTAAGGTGATTAGTCATTAGACTTTATTTTTAAATCGTTAATCCTCCCAGGAAATTCGGTGGTACAACTCGACGGCAGGATTATACCTACCTGATATCTTGTGGTACAACTCGGCGATCCCGGTTTTCATTACTTCTATAGTACATATGAGTGAGCATGCAATGCTGAGATGTTTCGTTTCTTCCTACTGCACTAATTTAAGATTACCAGTAGCTCCGATCATCAGCGCCGACAAGCTTGAACCTGCTTCGATTGGGAAATTCTATTCTATTTGTACCACTGTTTGTATCCTTCCTAACAAAAAAAGCGTTTTTAAATTGTGTGAGTGATCTGAGCTTATTCAGTTTAGAAATTTCAGTAAATAGTGCAAATTCGTATCTTATAATTTTATAGACCAGTTAATTTTGTGATCAACTTTTCAGGTCCAGGACACTTTGAATACTGGAGACAAGTCTTTGACATCGACACTAAATAAGAGATACTACGATAAGCGATCTCCTTTATCCATAGACAATTTATTGAAGGATGAAGATTATAATAAACTCATACAAGTGCTCAACGTGATGGCTGATGAGTTGGAGCAGCTTGCAGAAGGTGGGGATAAGGCCAAAACTGCCTCGATGTTTAATAATAAATTGTTGACTGCCCTCAAATTGGTAAATTGGTTTTTATACCAATATTTAGTATTTGTTTATCTATTAATGTGTTATTTATGTCCAGATACCTCTGGACAACAAAGAAATATGTAAACAGGTAACGGCTATAGCAATAAAAACCAGCGAAAAAAATAATAAAAGACAGAATCCCAACGTTGCTGCTAAAGCCACTGATGTATGTCTCAAAGCAGCTAGAAAGACTTTGGAATATTTTGATAAAGTTAAACAAATTGGAAGCTTTACAGAAGAAATAACTGAAGATGGCGGGTTTGTATAGATAATTATTCTTTTATCAGTTACAATTGTCTTAAAAATGGGCAATATTATTACTACAATATGTGGCTGCAAAAGAATGACCAGCAACATTATCAGCAATATCGGCCAGGCTATGCAATATAGAATGATATTTTCAATATGTTTCGGCCATACATTTTGTATTGTGGTATGTGTTCATATGTGTCGCAGACAATCGCTTGCTGATCAAAAATATTCTGCAATATTGGTTTGTCTTGTTTTGTAGACAATATCTTCAAAACGTATATTTTAGAGCCATATATTGCATTCAAAAATGTTTTCATAGTGATATGCTGTCAATATATGCTTTTTATAATCCACTTTCTCAAATCATATACTCGTATTATTAAGCAAGTCGAGAAACGACGAGGATGATGGTGGGGATGCTGACCGGACATTGTAGGCTGAGGAAACAAATGCACACAATTGGCCTAGCAGATCACAGCCTATAAAGATTCTGCCAGGAATAAGACGACACCGCGGAGCACATACTCTGAGAGTGCGAAGGCCTAGCAAGGGTGCGGTTTCACTTACTCGGAGAAGAAAAACGAAGGATAGAGAGCTGCGCAAGGGAGGCGGTATCCAGGTTATTAAGTCTAATAAAAAGAATGAAACTAGATATAGAGCTTTATATGGGGAGGACCACAATAGATCTCCAAAGATCGCAATAGGATAGGCCAAGGAGCCACTCCAATTTAATCTAATCTACTTATGTAGCAAAGGATGAAACACGACGAATTCAGACAAAAGTGGAACAAAATATAAGTAAAATACCTATTTTTCTATTCCTTAGGCAAAGAGGTTACAGCTGATGCTTTATCAATGGGATGATGCACTTGGAATTATTTCAGTTCTATTTGTATTTCAAGAATCAGTGATTAGCTGCATAGCTAACAGACGAAGTGTGTAGCACCAAGAATAAGATTCAATACGGAAGACCAAGAACAAGACCAGCATAGCAAGTATTTATTTAAGCAAGATAGAAACCGAGTAAGCCAGACGAAGATCTATACCAAGGCTTTGCTTAGCTCAATCCCAATTAAAGCTTTAGCAGATTAGCTAATTGTCAGAATATCACGTATGGAGGTTTGAAATGAACAAAAGCTACTCCAAAAGAATTGAAAACAACTGAAATAATTGCAGCTGCACTCTGAAACTCAAAAGTACGCGCACGGCAGAAGCAATAGCTCAACAAATCAGCCTTTGTAGAAGCTGGTTAACCATGCATACAATTGGCATATACATGGATGAATATATCTTTCGGTTATGCATGGGAGAGTAGGAAACAGCCTTACACATTACATTGATGCATTGAAGATATAAGCTCCTAGTACTAGAACGCACAAGAGAGTATAATGAAAAATAGTCTCACATGAACGATACAAGCAGGAGCACAAAATGCCTTAAAACTGAGATGCTGAGGGCTCGAATCATTTACGGGTCATACCGTACTGATCAATCAATCAACTTCATTCCGCGAACAGAAAATGATTAGTTTCTGCCCTGGAGAAGGAAACGGTAGTTTCATGCTCGCCCACAGTTCAATTAGTCGGAAACTGTTGAGTTTTGATTGGTTCAACATGCATTGAAACTTTTATTTCCATTGCAAGTTACATAACTTTTGTGACATAATTAGATAAATATTTTTATATAATAAGTTTCAGATATTCTAAATTTTTTCCTACAGATTGTTCGCAGATTGTGCTCAGGTGGGTCTGTCAACAAATCCTGACGTTCTAAAGCCAAAGTACAATTTACCTGCAGCAACGACACCTTATCCGGTGATAACATTTCCTTCAATAACCGAACATTATCCAGATTACATCGATGATGATATAATTTCAAGGAATAAGAAGAAGGTATGTATTTCACACTGAGTAAGTAGTATTTGTAGGATTTTTAAAATCATAGAAATAGCTCTTCATAAGCATGATTGGATTGGTATGGTTTTTGTGTGCTTATTGTGAATAATCATGTCAATTGTGCGTCAATAGGTTGTTTAACTTCTAATTTTTATCACATGTTTTTTCAGGTAATATAAATAAGTAACAAATCGGCAATCCAAAACTATAATTATCTTAAGTTTTGTCTTCAGATTAACAGAATAAGCTGGAAAATAAAAATTTACTGTTTTTATGCAACTTATAATACTGATACGTCACTAATGTGAACGTGAAGTTGTCGATAGTCTTAGTTTATTGTTCTATGCTTGACAATATTTTGACAGCTTATACCTTTGTAGTTCGTTTATTGAAATTTATTCGTTATTTTCAATTTGTTTTGTTTAACTATTTGATACATCATAATTGATCTAGTATTATGATAATGTTTTGTACCATATTTATTTAAGGTATATTTTTTTATTTATTTTATCTATTGATTTAATATTCAAGTAGGGCTCACAAGCTAATTACAGGAATATCTTATACAATCATTATATCATCTAATGTTACTATTTAATAATCAAAAACACTTTTCAGTCAATACTAATGACACAAAACCCATACTCAGACAAAGAAAAAAAACGAAAGAATAAATTATATATCATATTTATGATTTTGGTAGCATTCTATTGTTTTAAGTATTTTGTGATTAATTTACTGGTTAACGTCTCCCCTAAGACACTATAAGAACCTTTTTTGTACAAATTGAACTATAATTGAACTACATTTTTATTTTGTAATAATATTTCTGGACAATAACTGGCTAATAACCCATTGGGTTGAAGCGAATTGTATAAAAAGAAAAAAATTATAATTTTTCATTTCCAGTTTGCACGTGCCAGTCAGAACCTGATTGATTTATGTTTGGTAAATGCAGAGTTACTTGTCAAAACACTCTCACCTTATCAAGATGGAATTCACATGAAACAAAATCTGGTAGATCTCATGACCATGAAAAAATTCGGAAAGGATTTAGGAAAATCTTCTATTACTTCCTATGGTGTTAAGTTAAGACCATCCAGAGATCTCTTTGAATACAAAGAAGTAGAGGTTTTTGTATGTATTTTTATTATTTTTTGTGGTACAGTTTCAAAAAAATAATGATATATACATATATTAATGTACTGCAAAATGCGAATTCAAACTTCCATGATAATCCAGTATCAAAATAGTCATCGTATTGGATTTTTTTCATCTTCAATATCAATTAAGCTATTAACACAATCTATTTTGTCGAGATCCTGATCCACGTATTTCTTTCATGTTTTGAAAGTGCATCTTTACATTGCAGTCCACTTCCAGCTTAAGAGGAAGAATTTTCAGTGGCGACCTTGAAGGGGTCGATCCAAACAACCAATAGGGGCAGTGGGATTCACACAAACTTGTTTCTGTGTTCTGTGAGTCGACCGCTCAGGAACTGATCGAGCGGACCGTGTATTGCGGATATGAATTTAGTAAATGGAAAACAACTTAAGATAGGCGTGCTTAATTTTCAAACGCTGCAAACGGGCACCTATGTCTTATACGTACTTTATTTACTATTTTAGATGTGTTCGACTGCGGATAATCCATTTGTGTCAATAAATAATGAAAATATATATTCAAGCATAGCAATTGTCCGATTTCGTTCGAAGAATGTGATAAGCAGCTTCCAATATCCGTTCACGATTTCATTCAATTACACCGATGACACATCTAGATACACCATAAACAGAGGATTGAGTTTAAGACGTGCTGGCCCGACCAAAAGTAAACAAGATGGGAAATTTGAATCGAGGACTCTGTTTCGAATAAATGTTTTTAGAAATCAGAGCTATTTCATAGAATTCACTGAATTTAGTAATGTTTTAAGCGTGAGTGGAATTGATTTGTTCATTTGGATTAGGCTGAAAAGTTTCGCACCAAGGGATTATCTTTGAAACGGATAAAGGGAAAGTTATGAAATTCCAGGACGATCGATGAGACTTTATTCTGAATATTTTAGAGCAAATGTCAAATATTTTTGACGTCAGCGCTTAGTGTACGGCCACCATCTTGAATTTTTTTAAATGATAACCTAGGACGTGTGACCCATCACAAGAAAGCTTATTTTTTTCTCTTTCCAAAAATAATCCCAATGTATAACTTGACTCGGATATTATGATGGAAATTTAACAAAAATATTGAAATTATAATTTTAATCAAAACTGTGTGTTACAGAAATTTATAAACTAAACTAGAATCGTCCATCATTTGTGGAGTAATTCCCTGCTTTTCGAGACATATGCGATCCTTTAAATCGTTCAAGTTAGTTGGTCTGCTTACATAAACGCGGTCTTTCAGGTAGCCCCAGAGAAAAAAATCGAGTGGTGTCAAGTCGGGTGATCTTGCCGGCCACTCAATTGCACGTCTTCGACTAATCCATCTCTGAGGGAAAATCGTATTTAAATATTTCCTAACGTCTCTTTGATAATGTGGAGGTGTGCCATCTTGTTGAAAGTATACGTTCATGTTAGGAAATAATCGATTTATTTCAGGTATAATTTCATTTTGGAGTAAGTCAAGATATTTAGCACCGGTCAGTGTACCTTCAATAAAAAAAGCACCGATCAAATGGTTTTTCAGCAAACCCACCCACACATTTACTTTTTGTGGACGCTGTGTATGAACCTCCTCCATCCAGTGCGGATTAAATCTGACCAGTACTGACAATTATGTCTGTTAACAGAACCTTTCAAGCAAAATGTGGCTTCATCACAGAATACCAAAAAAACTAAAAAATTGTTTTGCATCTTTATTTTCTTTGTAACTATTTCACAAAATTGTAATCGCCCATCCTCGCCCAATTATTGAAGATTTTGAACTTTATAAGTATGATATATTGATATGGAAAATAATATCATACATCACATATACCAAAGAAGGGTTATTTCAGTATAAAATTTTAAAAATAAAAACTATTTAAAAGGGAAATTTCTCTTATCAATAAACAAAAATAAATCAAACTAGAGAAGACAGTTTGAAAGTTATAATGTAACTTATACAAAATAAAATTTGAATTAAACTTGACAAAATAAAAATAAACAAATCACCTGAAATATATTTGAACTTTAAACCGAACTTTAAACAGAAATCTTGATAACTTCTTTCTAATTTATTAAAATCCTTTTCACATAATTTCAGAATCTTCAAAAGCTTTATAAAAGTTTATTGCCTGGAAAATAAAAAATTTATTAGTTAGGTTATAAAATCTGACATAAAAAAAAGAGTATTTTTATGAACATAGTTAACTAAGAGTGAACTTAGATTTGTCAACTCGAACGGAAGAAAGGACCTTAGTAACAGAAATAAAAACAAATGTCGAATAATTTTTAAAATTTTGTAATTAAACGATAAAAACAACAATGAAGTATTTAAAAATATTAATAATAAACTTTCATATTAAAAAAGGAACATAAAATTAAACATCCAAGTCAAGTAATGAAAATTAAAAATTAATAAATGAATTTGATTGGTCAGTTGATATAAAAAAAAACTTAAAACTAAGAGACACATGGTTGTTGATTAAAAAAAAAAGAGAATTACGTTGTTATTGATTAGAAACGGGGAAGAAAGCGTCCCTTGGCAAAAAGAGATTCAGATTTGAAAAGAAAAACTTTTTTTTTGTATTGTTAAAATGATTAAAATTTAAGTCACAACAAAGTTAAAAGTGAAAATATCTAGTGAAAAAGTGTTGCTAACCTTTTACATCAAGTTCCTGTTAAAATTCTGTGGTAAATATCCATTTAAATTAATAAAACCTTCAAATAAACCAAAAATGAAAACTCTAAGAGGCCAATTATACTGAAAATTCTCCAAGCTGACGACGGAATCTGAGCGAAGCAATCCAAATCAAGGACTGACAGGCCCAGACGCCGAGAGCGGTCTGAAACATAAAAGGAAGTAATTATTAGAATTTCAAAACGTAGAAGAAAAAAAGTATTTGATAAACGATAATTTGAATCATCAACTCACATGTGTGTGGTGATAATAAAAATCTGATATTTATATCTCATCATTGAGGTAGTAGAGTCGTCCATTTTGATGAAAACAGATGTTCCCAACCAGTAGCATAAGAATAATTTGTTTATTGTCCCTTTTACATATTGTATGCAAAAGGAGTTGCATAACTTGTGTAAGAACTAGATGTTAATTTTCATTAGTATGAATGTTCAGGAGTGAAAAACCATTTAGGTAAGAGTTTAAAAAAATTTGTCTTTGCATATTTACTTTTTAAATCTGTATAAATACACCTAACAGTAGAAGAATAAATTTATTAACATTTCACAGATTACGAAACTAATTTTTTTCTTTCATTTCGATAAGATTGGCAAAACTTAGTACCCTATCAAACAATTTCAAGCGCAAGGACACAGGACCGGCCTTAAAGTTTTCAAATACAATTAAAGTTATGAAAATAAAAAAGGTAAATAGAATTGATAAGAAAATTTCTTTTTAAAAAAAACAAATAAAGAATTTAATACCTGAACTCACCCTGAGTATTGAAGAGTCCTAGAAAACCGGTAAGTGGGTATGATATCAATAACCATAAAATAAATTTCTTAAAATCATTGGCGCCCAACAAATGAATATATCAATACAAACAAAATAGAAGTTTAATAAAAATAATAACTCACAAAACACTAAATTCATATCAATATATAGATATACCTAGATATACCGTGATATCTTGCCAATATACTTGTAGATGTTTTAGGGTTTTCTTGAACATCTAATAGAACATCTAAAGTTTTACCTTAATTAGTTACACTTTTCGTTCTACCAAACCTAGAAATATCTTTTACACTACCAGTTTCATTAAATGTATTTACTAATCTCGTCATTGTAGATCTACTCATAGGAGGGCATTCAGGATTTAAATCGTTAAAAAGATGAGTTACTTCGTCATGGGTACGTTTGCGATCACCATATCCAACTAACATTAAGATTTGGATGCGTTGTTTTTCTGATAAATGTACCATTATTCTTAATTCACTTTTAAATTTAATGCTAATTTGAAATTAGTATCAGTTTTGACAATTTCTACATAAATAATGAACTAATGATGTGGTTGAGGCTTTTAATGTTTTAATGCCTACTATTGCTTTTTGTTTTATTTTAAAAACCTACAAGTCCAAATAATTAGTAGTTACGGTACACTTTAATTTAGAAAAATGAAAACGATATTTTATAGGACATTTTGTAGTAAAGTAATATATTGGGAGTATTTTTGGTGCAAGACTTTTTAGCAACGCTGTATAATAGAATTAAGTGATTTTGAAAACTATGCCGATGGCTATTTTAACCATGTTAAGTTTAATTGACGACATTGATAACCTTCCATAAATTATCCAACAATCATACTATGTGAGCACAAACATTTTCAATAATTTTTTTACAGTTTTACGTTACTGAATTTCACAAACCAACACCTACTGAATTCCAAAGTAAATGTACAGAAATTACAAAAGCACCATACAGAGTATTTATTGAGAATACTAAAGATTATGATCGATGGGATTATTTGACAATAACACCAAATATTTCAGCTAAAGTTCAAATTTCATTTAAATTTAAAGTATATACATATTCTTGCTACCGCTGGGAGTCATCTACAAGAACATGGGTATTCGCATGTGGAGTAAGTCGATTTACAATATTAATTTATTTCCATTGATAGTACCAGTACCCCAAAAAACTTGCTTTTCAAGATGAGGTAACAACATATATGCGAAACTTCAAATATAGGTAGGCTGTAATATCGTATTAATACATTTTTTTTCAAAATTGCAGAGCACGAAAAAATCAGATGGCAATAATATAGCTTGTATCTGTTATCAATCATCCGTATTATCGGCTAGAATGAAGAACAATCCAGTTAGAGAAGAGCATACATTGTATATACATCATAAGCTTGAAGTACAAGCCAGTTATGTAATTTTTTTATCGGTTCTGGTAGTGTGGATTCTGTATTGTGCCTTCCTAACGGTTTTTTCTTTTATGAAAAATCAGGTGAGAAAGGTTGAATTCAAACTATTGAAGTTATTTTAATTTTGAGCAAATGAACTGTTACTAGTTTTCGTCGACCTATAATACAAAAAATAATATTGCCAGTCGAAAATATATCAGGTTCATACTACGTAATGTCTTTTTCCGCAAATCGCTAGGAAATTTTGACATTCCTGTCAA
>CAJUYI010003802.1:0-21286 GCA_910591695.1 Galerucella pusilla | reverse complement strand
TATTTGACAGACCAAAGTGGGGTACCAAAGCGGGACGAAATCGCCTTAAAGGATTTTTTGGCGAGTTACCGTTTTGAAATCGGCAACTGATAATTTGCTACCGCTCCATTTTCGCGAAGCAACGGTTACAGGGGAGGGATGAATGACGTCACAAAGTGACGTCATGATTTATAAGACGGTTATAGATTCTGTAACACAACTTTATAGGTGGGTTATATTTGGTTACAAGTTCAAATAATAAACAAATATGGCGGAAGAAGAGGTTTTAGAAGCTGGCATCATGAATGACGAACAGCTAGATGTTTAGAATTAAATCAATGACGAATCGATTGTTGAAGATAACTATTGTCATTGAAAAAAACATTATCAAAAACAGGAATTAACCAAAACAAACTCATTATGAAGACTTTCAACTGTCATTATGTATCATTTAGTTACCTCTTTTTCTAACCGCAATGTTTTCACGAAACCTCTGAAATTACTGTCCAAGGCAATGAGTGGGGATATAACCGCTTGGTGACTAGCGGTTATCAACGGTAACTCTCTAAAAAATCCTTCTTATGTGCCGTGTTTACACCGTTGAAAGTTGAAGAGTGGCAAATTCAATAGGTTTCGAATATTGACAGAGGTATTTCTGCTTGTGAGACCCTATTATTTAGTGGCAGAATATTGTATCAATTAATTATATCACATTTGCATATTATATTATTTTGTATTATAGGTATGGTAGGGTCAATATTCTTATTTTTATATTTTTGTTCGTATTCTTATGGATATGATGAAAGTACAGGTACTGCATATTATCTAAATGATAAACTGAAAGTTTGAAAGCATAACAACAATTGTTTATGTATTCTAGTTACCCAACGTTAGATTAGATTAGAATTGGAGTGGCTCTTTGTCCTTTCCCACTGCAACCTTTGCAGATCTATTGTGGTCCTCCCAATATTTAGAGCTCGGTATCTAGCTTTATTCTTTTTAATGGATTTATTAGCCTGGATACCGCCTCCCTTGCGTACCTCCCTGCCCTCGGTTTTTCTCCTCCTAGAACGTGAAACCGCACCCTTGCTAAGCCTTTGCACTCACAGAGTATGTGCTCCGTGGTTCCGTCTTCTTCCTGGCAGAACCTGCATAGGCTGTCATCTGCTAGGCCAATTGTGTGCGTATGTTTCCTCAGCCTACAATATCCGGTTAGCATTCCCACCATCATCCTCGTCGTTTCTCGACTTTGACATAGTAGGTCGTGTGACATTTTGGCCGGAGGGCTTTTAAGGAATAATGTAGCGTGCCTTTGTCCTGGGGTTTCATACCACCAGCGCAGTGCCTGGCTGTTTATCCATTTGTGGATGCTCTCTTTACTCAGGCATTTAGCAATTCCACAGGAAGGTTCTGGCCCTATCATGACCTTCATCACTCTCTGCTTGGCTGATTCATTCACCTTTTCATTGCCTTTTACTCCTTGGTGACCTGGTACCTAGGCTAGAGTCACTCTATTATGACTACCCAGTCTGTTGAGGGACTTGCGTAACTCCAACACCAGATATGATCAAAGTACAGGTAATGCATATTATCCGAATGATAAATTGAAAGTTGAAAAGAGCAGAAAAACAATCTTATGTATTTTAGTAACTCAACGTTATTCGTTACATTGTTCTAAGGTAAACATGTTTAGTACAATAACTCATTTCCCACATTAAAAAAAAACAAAATTTCACATTACTCGTAAATGGTAGGTAGCTCTTTTTGAACTTTTTATTGTTCTGACAATTGAGGTACATAAAACCAATTGTTTTGCGGCTGGCCTTGCGTTCATTTGTTTAATACCGACATCATGAGGGTTGTGAGGCTGACTTTTAATGTGAAAATCTACGGCACACTTCTAGCGGAAACAGGAAATTACTGTTTTCCGGTTTTTCGTTGTTTACATATGAAAATAAGAGTAGTTTACATTGTTTCTATCGAACGTTAATAGTCAAAACGAATGAATAATAGATTTTTCTCAAAAAGGTTTTGTTGCAGTAATTAACATGATTTAAGTAGCTTCGTGCTGCAATGGAAAATTAAAATCTTCACGGTCCTGTAGCTGAACTGGATATCAAAGATATATAATTATTTATTTATATAGTTCAAAGCGGTTTATGGTTTGTTTGTTTATTGTGAATTGAAATTATAGGAACAGGGAAAATTTAAATTGATAAGTATTCATTCAAATGTATTTGGAAGCTGCAAAAACGGCAGAGACAAAGGTAAGGTAGTATTGACATATGACAAGTGGTCCGTATATAGGAAGCAGGGTCCGTGAAACCTGAAAACCGCTAGTAACCGCATTGCCTAAATACTTTTAGAAATGCGTCTAGACAGAACTCGGCTGTCGACTGGCACAGTAAACACTCAAGTGGAATTCTAGAAACTCCTATGTATGTCTTAAAGATAATGGCTACCTATATCATTTTGTTTCGTGTGTATTCTACTGATAAAAGGAGATAGTCAATAAAAATTATATGTAATGCTGTTATAAGTTACATTTAATAACAAGAATTAATCAATCTTATTGTTATATTTACTCAAATAATACAAAAATATGCCGAGCTACACGGAAAATCATCAGCATTTTGAAAGTATTTTCAGTTAGAAAAAGAAGCTGGTAACTATATATTTCATATCCTTTTCGAATTTGGCTGAATACGATCCTAATGATTTTTTTTATTAAATTTAAGGTAAGCTCCATGGCAGAATAAAAAATAAAATAAAACGACATACCGAAAGCTCGGATATACGTCACAAACGATGACGCAAATTACATAATCATTTCTGCTTATCTTCTACTATTCTTGCTATATTATATATACAATTATCTTTTATTCTTAGAACCTGTAACTCGGCATTTCCCATAGAACCTTCATTTTGTACATTTTTTATTCAGTCTTAGTCTACAGCTTGATATTGTAAGTTTGACAATAAATAGAAATAAAGTTTTTAAAAACAAAGTTTCTGAAGAAACATATATTATTGGCGCAGTCAATAGGATATAAAAAATTAAAATTAGAAGTTTGGAATCCAATCGTGGTATACTTCCTTACAAATTAGGAAAGGCTAGATTACAATCTTCCCACCATCCTTTTATCCACTACTTTGATCTAAACCCTATTGAAAACGAATTACGTCACATAACGGATCAATTCGAAAATGTATCACAAGCAATCAATACCAAAAATCAAAATTTTGCAAATGGTCTTAAATTCTCAATAAATTCAATATCATATCAGATAAGGCAATGTGAAGAAAAAATAAATTTCGTACACGGTAATAAAAGAGTGAAAAGAGGAATTATAAACGGTTTAGGAACAATATTCAAAAGTATTTCCGGTAATTTAGACGCAAATGACGGGAAACGTTGCGACGATGCCATTGCCCTATTAAGTTCAAATCAAAAAGATATAGCAAATACACTCAATAAACAAATTTATCAACCACGAAGAAATCATATCAGGCCAACCCTTATTACTCCCAGAAATCAAGACAGAAAATAACGAACTATTCCACCCAAGAAAAATTAACATTAAAGAAGTTCCTTTAGACAAAATTCATCAACTCCTAAAAGAAGAAAACAGAATTCAAGAAGTCAGCTCAAGAAATATTCCACACAACTACGCCTACATATGGTCTACACCACTCTACGTAATACTTGCAATCATTATTTTTGCTGGCGTGCTCAGATCAAAATCAAGATGCAGACACCAACATACAACAGATGATACCAAGAAAACTACCACCAAACCAAAATCAAGAATGAAAAATGTTCGAAGTGAAGAAGACGAATAATCAATCCATACCCTGAGGAATTACATAATCATTTCTGCTTCTCTTTTACTATTTTTGCTATATTATATATGTTATTATCTTTTATTCTTAGAACCTGTAACTGTTGCTAAAGAAGATGCCAACTCGGCATTTCCCATAGAACCTTCCTTTTGTACATTTTTTAATCAGTCTTAGTCTACAGCTTGATATTGTATGTTTGACAAGAAATAAAAATAAAGTTTTTAAAAACAAAGTTTCTGAAGAAACATACATTATTCGCACAACAAGAAGGTTATTGAATGTACTATACCAGTAGGTATACTCGAAATTATATGTTCTTATACTAACTTTTTCAAGTTTCTATCAATAACTTCGGGCAACATGCTTGATTTTCAATAACAAATTTCATGAGTAACTAATCAAATAACAATACCCGCTGTTTATGCGCTGAGGGTGTTGTTATTGTCATGATTACACTCGGAGAATAAGATAATCCAACCCAAAGGGCTGTCGACCGAAGGGGATCTTCCTGGATGAACGTAATTATACGATCAGAATACAGAGTGGTATATAGAACAGTGTGCTAGGCCTCACATGCCAATAACTTCATATTATCTTATATCTCTCCATTTCATTCGATCTCTTGCAATTCTATTCCAGTCGTTCATTCCCAACTGTTTCAAGTCTTCTTGAACAGCATCCATTTATTCCTAGATCGTCCCCTTATTTCTTACCACCTTCACCACCAAGAGGCACACCTTTCGTCATATATCCTACTCACATGTAATACATGGTGCCTCACATATGTCTGTAATTTCGTCGTTCGTTCTTCTTCTCCACTGCCTGCATCCTTAATTTCTAATTCGTAATTACAGTTAGAGAAATTGTTCAAAATAAAAAAGTCATATTAAATTTTTGATGCCTTATTTTGTAGATTATTATTTGTAATCCTTCGTTGGGTGATTGTATTATTATCGTTTCCTTAACAAGAAACACTTTATCGTTGGTAACATCAGTCCCGATATCGAGTTTTCAATCAAAATACAATGTGGAGGATGAAAATAAAATTTTTATTAAATCAATCAACGATAGAAACGTGTTTATTTTGATGCGTGATAACCTTTTCTTCCCCCTATTTCTCGATTTTCTTATTAGTCGATGTCGTGTATTTCAACAAGTGAATCAATGAAGGATCACATGTTTTCGTAGGGAGTCTCGAATCAACGTTGACAATGGGGGCGCTAACTTATGTGATAATCTAGTTTTTTTTCTTGAAGTTGTTTGAATAATAAAGTTGAAGGGATTGCAAATAATGATGCTATTTAATCTGCCAAATATCGTTGAGTGTGTTTGTCGACGAGATTTATATTTTGTATCAATTTTAATCTGCAATCTACTTGATTTCGTTTTGCATAGAGGAGAAGAAAAATTGTAATTCTTGTGATTATTTATTACGGTACAGCTCAGCCTCTTAAAATGGGGAAGTTATATGTGGATAGTAACCGTGTCGCAAGATATTTTTGATGTCGTCAAAAAAAATATTGATTTTTTAAAAAGCATTCCTTTCGTGTAGGTATTACTACAGTGTATTTTTATAGAAAACAGAGTGAGATCAAACATGGCGGAATTTGTGGCATGCGCAGAAAATATTTTCAGCTATTACAGAATATTCTTCTCAAACATCTATGGCATATACAGGGTGATTCGGAACTTACTACAGGAATCTCCTAGCTTGCCCGATTTAGGGAGCAAAACAAAATACCAAGAAGTTGGAGATGATTCGATTTGTTAATTGTTCCACCTAACCATACCGGATGTCTCATATTAACTGCAAAAATATCGGAGATCAAAAACGATAAGGAGATGCGGCTTTCGATGAACATTTTATTTTTTCCAGTCTGAAAATTGCGAGACGAGCAACAGACGAGTCCAACAAAGTAGTGTTTCAGCCGCGGTGTACACAACATTTTTTAGACGACGCATAAGATCCAAAACTTTTCCAATTACACTGAGGAAAAAAAATAAATAATAGAGAATTAGAAACATTTTATTTATTGAACAATATATTGAACTTATTGATATTTGCAATGTCAATATTAACCTATTAATTATTTGCAAAAAGTAATGTTGACTGTACCTTCAGGACAATTATTATTATTTATTGGAGTTGATGCAGTTGGAATATGTATATCTCTACCAATGCGTCCCGAAAGTGTTTTGCAGTACGGAACTGTCACTTTCACTACATGGAACACTCAAAACGCAACTTTCGGTATGTAAATGAATACAGAACGAGCAACTTTCAGAGGGCGCAGTCTAAAAAAGAAATTTACAATGCAGATATCGTCTATATCTTTCAGAAGCCCCATATATTTTTATTTTGAATGCTAAACTCCTCCCTTTTGGAACATGTATAGTATGTTGAAGTTCAGATGAAAAATTAGAAAGTTATTTGGTTATCAATGATAATTGTTTATTAGATGAATATGTCTAACACACACATTTGTAATAAAAAACAATTACAAAATTTGCTTGCTAACTAATACCTAAGTTTGAAAAAAAATTATACTGAATGTTTTAAAAAGAATCACGACTTAGGCCCGGTTGTACATTTGAAGCTTAAAATTGAGCTCAACAGAGATGGGCTTGAAATGTAAGCTTATAGCTCAACCCTAAGCCTGTTGTACAAACATCGTTCAGTAGCAGCTCTACTAAACCTATATTTGCAAGTGTTGGTAGAACTTCTTTCGAACTGACGCATGCGTATGAAGTAAATTGGTCACAATATGTTTGTCAAATAACCTAACTAATGTCATATTTGCTACCAATTAGTTTTACAAGAAATTTCCTCTAATATACAATCTGTCACAAAGCGAAAGGTTCCTTTAGAAAGACAAAATCTTTGAATAAACTTATGATCTCTCCAACATTCAAAGTGATTCATACGCTCTCTATACACCCGAGGTCTCGGGTGTTGTACGATTCCAATAAGTTCCAAGAAATCATCATCATCGGTTGAAATATCCATAATTAACTTTGGAAAACTTTCAATTAAATATTAAAATAAGTACAGGTTATGTTTGCATACAATTCATTCACATTTAAGCCACGGAACATGATAACAATTTATGTTCCGTGCTTAAGCTTACACTAAACCTGCCCTCTTGGAGGCTTTACTAAGCTTGAGGTTCAAATGAAGCTCAACCGTAAGCCAACTTTGTACAACAGCAATCTGATGCTGAACCTGAGTTCACACTTGAGCCTTCACTAAGCTACAATTGTACAACCGTCCCTCATAAGTTAAAATTGGTCGGAAACTTCTGGGACACCCAGTATTTGTATATCGATAAAGTAAGCCAGAATTGTGATCGTGGTATTATTGGAAACATCTTTTTCATAAAGCTAAATAAGATATTTCTCCACCAGGACGACTAAAAATAGAAATAACTGATCATTGAAATATAATATCAACCTATAATTTTCCGTTTGATTAGAATCCTCCCTGCAAATTACTTCTCTTTGGAAAAAGTAGCAATTCGCCTTCCAATTACCAGCTCATCTGCTCATATGTACCTACGAACTCGTTTCTATTCATTATAACATAATATGAAGCTTATTCAGTATCTTTTGAATCGCTCTAATGAGTATATTATCAAATCCAACCTTTATAAAGATTATCAAAGATAAAATTAGGACTCCATCATATAATATCGGAAACCAACCGTGTTCAACATAAAATTAACGGAAAATAACAGGTCTTTAATGGAAAAAATTATAGTGGAAGAAGTTCACACCGAATTAAAAGCATTAAATGAATAATGTTAGGATTATTAGTTCCACCTGTATATATCTACTAGAAGATTGAATTGAAACCAACGACAATACTATAATCTAATGGGTTTTCACCAATATCTTGACCAGGATCATTAGGGTCAACGATCATATTATACTCTCCGTTCTATACCTCATGGGTGATAACGAACTTCAAGGAAGGCTGCTCGGGATCAATTACATGTACGTATATGTATGTGTATCTGGTATCTGGTCAATTTCTGGCAAAACATAACAATCTACATGTAAATCAGACAACGTGCTATATTGGGGGCTATATCGGGGCTAGTACGAAAGTGCCACCAAGATTTAGCTAACTCTTCGGCAGATAACGATATCATCCTGAGGTGGGTTAAAGGGCACGACAGTAGTAAAGGTAATTGCATTGCCGATTCTTTAGCCAGGGAAGCGGCTAGACTAGGAATTTTAGGACCCAGGACACCTACGGCCTGATGACTTCGACAATTGCGGAACTGGCCAAACTTTACACCCATGCTTAATCCCTTGAGAGATGGGATGGAATCAAAGGATGCAGTCTTGCTAGGAACATCCTGGGAAGCTGGCACCGAAGAAATATTTGGTGATCTCCAGGAAAAACCTACGTTTAACAGTAGGATTTCTAACAGGCCACTGTCAACTAAGAAAACACCTTCATACTATGTAGCTAGTGAACACAGCTCTATGCAGGATGTGTGAACAGGAAAATGAAACTGTTAGGCATGTCATATGCTAGTTATCGTCAATAAGAGAGTGAGTGTTTGGTGAGTCTTGGCCTACACCTGCCGATATAAAGGAGATGTCTCCTAGTGACCTGTCCACCTTCCTGGGAAGGACAGGATGGACGATGACCTAGGAGGATAACTGCTCGGAAGTATGTTCAAAGGGTCATATGTGGCCTAAGTGCTGAAAGCCCACACTCACCTTCCCTACTTTACAGCTCCTGAGAGAGACAGTAGCTGCTCCACAACTATTTTTCTGACGAATTCTACGATGTCTACAGGCTTTAGGTTGGGTAAGTGTCCCGTCTTCATAAGTATGTGCATGATGTCTTCTCTCTCCATATCACATAATCTACATTCTCCTCCTTCCACTATTTTGAGCATTTTCAGGTGCCCTCATTCAGTCGAAAATGTCCCGTTAGTATGCCTCTTTTGGTGCAGTTTTACTCACACTAAGGCATACAATCACTCTCAGCAGGTTGCTGTTACCCAGAAGTATATTTAATTTTTATTTCTGGTTATGGCTGTGGAACCCGACTGTGAATCTTTCAATCTTCTATAATGATAAGTAAGTGCAAAGAGTTGATTCATATTTAGAGGCCTTTCCTCAATTACTACATTATGACTTAAAACTATGTTAATCAACCATGCGAAATCATAATGAAATCCTTCGCTTTCTATATGCTTTATCAATATTGAGCTCGACACCCTTGCCTATGACCTTTCTATCCCCGTTACTGCTATTGTTGCTTTTGGCATCATTTCTAAATCTGTTTTTCGAGTGGGGATCTCACAATTAGACTCTATTATATTTAACAACTGGATAGAACACAAACAGCATTCAAAAAATCTTGTTGAGAAAGAAGCCATTCCTATATTTTATTCCCAAGATTTTTTTCTAGATCTCAAACGATGAGTTTTTTGTTAAGAGATTCATGTAAAAATGTAAGAAGTAGTCTACGAACCACTTTGAGTAAAAAAACACACTTTTTATTACACGCATTTATTTCCTTGTCATATCACTAAGTGCACTCTCCCCATTTCTTTTTCACACAAAAACTAGGAAATAGATGTATTTCTAACGCTATTATCATTTCCAGACAACTCAAGCTTCAAACATAATGAGACAAGGAGTCAAATTAAAAAAAAAGTGCTATCCCTCACATTTATAAATCAATGCAAAAAGACTATACAATCGGCTACCTTTATAATTGAAAGGTGCAAATACGTTTAATAAATTACAAAGATTGACAAAGGCATTTCTGCTTGAAATACCTTATTATTCAGTGGCAGAATCTACCCTAGAATTTTAAATTACATTGGAATAATTCAATATTTACTATAGACTTTAGTCAATTGCAAAATAAAATAGGAATTGCAAAGCAAATAAATGGTGTAGAAGAATATCCAGAGAGAACCTCATGTTTTAGTGAACCTGTAAATTTAAATTCTTCGTATAGTATAGTTAAACACTTCCTTTATCGATATCGTTTGGAACTGTTAGAATTTCCAAAATACCTATTGATTTTTCCTAATTTATAAGTTTGTATTAGCTTTTAAATTTAGGTAAATAGGTGAGTATTTGTTATACATATGAAGCACCTTCTAAACGGGCAATATTTTTAGTGCAATATGTGGCTGCAATATTGGCAACTATAGCCCAGCCAGCATGACATCATTTCCATTGTAGCATATGGCTCTGCCTTATACATATCGGCAAAATTGTTTGCAATACTATGACCCATTAATGGAAATAGTTTGTTTCGTGGACGGGCTACACAATCGTGCAAGAAAGGCTGACGAAATCATTCGCGTCGCAGCGACTTATATTGTTTTGAACACAAAGTTGAAGAAAAAGAAGAGTAGATTGTAGATTCGACCTCAAGCGTGAAACTTCAGATTACCAAAGTCTAGAAATAAGTCTTGATAACAAGTTAAAACTACCATTTCACTAGTTTACCGCTAGCACCACTGGTTTTCGTTTTCTCCACCTCATTCTTTGCATAAGTTCTCAAGTTTTTGAATGTTTTGTAGGCCTTATTACTTGATACGCCAAATTCTTTGGCGATAACTGCCCATCCATCTTTTTAAGCATTTCTGTCTTTACAAATTCCGGTTTTTACTTTCTATAACTCATTAATGAACTTGATAATCTTTTCATTCGACCAAGTATCAGTCATTTTATATACTATAACCTCCAAAATTCTTATAATAACAACAACAAACGAACACCAAAGCCAAAGATTACAGAATAAAAATATGATAAGACGTTTCACTCGTTCGAATTTATCGCGTAAAGCACTGATGCCGCTGGTGACTGTCTGGTGACAGTACGTCGCTACGTCCTTACTTGCATTTAATTTGACATATTATACGGGTCGTCACCCGTCCAGTGCTGTTATTTCAGAACGGTGTTTATTGGTTGTTCGTGTTTTATATTTATGTTGTATAGATTTTTTAAATGTATTGATTAATTGTTGAAAGGAGCAAAAAGTCATATTGATATTTTTCTCTTTAATAGCAAAGCTCAAACACTAAATATTTTGTAATATTTGTTAATACAAAATTATGGATCTATTCCTATTATAAAGATATTATATGAACAAGTACCTACATTAGGCAAGAAAACACAAAAATTCTAACTGTTTTTAAATGACTCCACAATATATTTGTAAAAATCTGTAAATTGCAAGTAAATTGACAATTGTTTCGATATAAATATCATCATCAGAATGACAAATATATTGTGGAGTCATTTAAAAACAGTTAGTTTCATTTAAAACCATATGATGAGTAGATTCCACGAAGTGAGGGTTTATACAGTTAACTCACAAAAATTCTATTCTATAGCTAACCAAAGAGGAATTGGTCAGTTCCTTTTGAACGAATTAACTAAATTTATTTTTCATTATCCATGTAATCAATTTCCTTCCAAATATTATGCAAGTCTCTATACCAGAGTCCGTATATATTTTACTCTCAAATGTACCTATATCAAAAGATTTGAAAATAGATTAAATTTAACACAGTCTCTATACCAGAGTCCGTATATATTTTACTCTCAAATGTACCTATAGTGAAAGATTTGAAAGACAATAGATTAAATTTAACACATAAACCAAACTCCAAACTTAGTGTCTAACATTTTTTTTATTATTTCAAGCTAGTCGCATCAACCATGTGGGTTATTAGCGACTCGGTACGCTTACAAATTGTGCATTAATTCTATTTCGTTCAGGTACTTACCTAGAGAGTTTACTTTACAGTCATTTCCTAATAAAATTTTGAGGTTCTGAGGTAGATTATTGTTTTGTCTCTGTAGTTTGTACTTAGGGCAGTCAATTAGAAAATGTTTCACTGTTATGTCACATCTGCACAGATCACATTTGGGTGATTTCGTTTAAATCTAAGTAAGTAGTATTGACAATCTGCGGGAGCTGTCCTTCTTCCACATTTGGTACCTTCACAATTAATCATGGAGTAGGAGAGTGGCATTAACAGGCAAATTCTCTGGGACTGGTTGAAGTCGCTTCAAGAGCTGGGTAGTCATAATAGATTGTTCTTAGCATGAGTACCAAGACACTCAAATTACAAAAGCAATGAAGGCGCACGATTCGCTTCCAGAACCCTTCTGTGATATAGCGAAAGCGCTGCAAGAAACAAATAGCAGTAACTTGGATGGAAAGGTAGTCTTTGGAGTTGTGGAACAAGGTACTGGAATTAAATAGGCCAAAAGCACGTAGTATCTATTAATTCATAATGGGAGAACAATCAGGAACCTGGTAGATGGTAGACTTAACAAACACAGGTACAACCATATGCATATTTTGACAAGAAGATGAGGTGATTAGTCTATTGCGAATACTTCACTAAGATGAGGTTTTTGACGATATATGAAGAACCTGAGGTTTGGCTTTCTAAGTGATGAGGACGTGTCTAGACAAGAAACTGTAGAATAACAGGAAGACACACACAAAGGTCGTAGAGGACATGCTCTTAGGAGCACTTAAGCTTCATATTTATCTTATTTTATCCTATCTTAACTGACAAGAACGGGCGGGGTTTTAAGCATATTTGACAAATACATTACTATCCATAAAAATTTGTTTTGATAACTCACAGGATTTGAAACACCTATTGTCAATATTCTATCGAAATTCCATAGAAAGAGCTGTCACTAGTTCACAGTTTCTTTTAATTCAGTCCTATCATTTCATAACTTCAAAGTGGAATGAAAGGCGCGTATTTTGAACGTCTTGAAAAAGTAAACTCTCCTCCAGAGATATTTTCATGGGATTTATTTATTCAGGAATCTGGATATAACCTTCTGGCAACGGAAAACCGCAAATGTATAGACTCCAAAACGTCACCCAATCATATCGAAGCTTTCTTTATGCCTTTTTCCTTTTAAAAATATTTTTTCAACAGCTGAAGTAGTTCCTTAATTGAAACAAAAATAACGGAAGAGTAAAACGTTACTTCAGAATAAGTATTTAATCTAAACTTGGTCCAAAATAAATATTTTGAGTAAGAAGGACTATAATCTAACTTTTGTTTCACTGTTTTTAGAATGGAAAAGTTCTTTTTGCATCGAAAAATTGTTATGCTGGAATTTACGCAAATACAGTTTCCTGTAACAATTGTCATATTTAAGTAATACTTTTCATCAATATCAAACGAGGGACTGAAGATGTTTTTGACACTAGGTGCTTACTTTACTTTTTCTACGCCAGCAGCAAAAAGAACATAATTATATTATAGTACAATTAATGGCATTCTTGAAGTGCGTCATTGATTGTGACCTATATCCGTGTTTTCGGTGTGTCGTTTATTTTTTTTTTGCCATTTTGACATATAGCTAACCTCAAATTTGATAAATAAAATCATCGGGATCGTATTCAGCCAAATTGGGGATGCTATGAAATTAATAATTATTATCAGCTTCTTTTTCTAACTGAAAATGTTTGAGAACTTTAAAAAGCTGATCTTTTTTCGAGTATCAGGCATATTTTTGTATTATTCAATAGTTATTCACGTAGCTAGTTATGAAAAGAGTGATATTGTTCAACAAGCGTAATATTTGCCAAAACGAGCGCCAGCGAGCTTTGCAAATCACAATGGTAATATGAAAGTGGAATCAAATGGTGTTAAAAGTATTGTTACTATGAATTATTCTCCCAGAAAATTGACTTCCTTTAAATAACTGTGACCTTAATAATGTTGTTTTTAATGTTTATGAATATTAAAATACTATTTCATTAAAATAATGGGGTAATTGTCAGTTCAAATAATGAGATAATTGTCAGCTTTGACAGTACCTTATTAATAAATTATTCTTTGAAACTCAAACAGTAACGTGAAGTTTTTACATAACTACTTCTCATAACTGTTATATGAACGTTATGAAAAATGTGACGTTACCTAACGTCAAGGAGTGACCTAAAGTGTCACATTTGATAGCGGAATTAGATAAATAAATATAATAAAAGGTGCTTTCGATTATTCACTTTTGGCTGCTAGTAGCAGCTCGTAGTGACTGAATTCCGTTCGCCTAGTCTTACCTTCCCCTTGCCCCTCAAGCACATACCGAAAAGTCCACGGATTTTAAATATTTGACGTTTGTCCGGTTTGACGTTTATTTAAAGGTTAAGATTGTGCCGATTACGATTTAATACTTAAACCTAACTAAAAATACCTAAATATGCAAAATTTTATTATCAAAAACATTATAATTGAAAACTGTTCTTCTAACAACACAGGAAATTCATTGGCATTGGCACATTTCAGGTGGTTTTGAGGATCCTAAAAAATCGTGTTCGATTTGCTCAAAAGTCGTGACGACTGAGGCGTCACGCACAAGTGCTTGAAGCCCAAATAAACGAAAGCAACAAATAAGATTAATATTCACTTTTCATAAATAATAATTGACCGTAAACAACAAAGTACAGATCTGACGAGAACTGTCAGACATTAGAAAAAGACACATTGCTGCTACGAAAGGTACGTCTGAATCATATTTCTAATAGTGTAATTTCTCCCAACTGCTTCCGATTACCGATTACACTAGTGTTTAGAGTGACTTTTTGCGAATGTCAAACCCGCGTTTTAGATGCGGTCCTAGTGACGGAAGTAGAAAAATGTAATTATAATAAGCGTTGCATGAGTCTGATGCCTGAAATAAAAGTTAATCATTGCTGATTTCATTTGATACTATTTTTTCTATACAGTCATGTTTCCAATAATAAATTTATAAATGAAAAAATGTGTTGGAAAGGACAATGCATCAATTCTGGAAACGACTGTCCGTCGCGTGCTTCGGAACGCATGAAAAATATTTCCTAATGACATTTCATACGGACAGTGTAAATCTGTGTTTTTCAACTATAAATCAGGTAACATCTAGTATCGTCGTATTTTATCATTTCACGTGATCTGTGTTAGCGTAATATTTTACATAGTAGGAGTTATCTCGCCCTTTCATTTCACGTAATACCAGAAAAATGTTTTAGACGCATTTCAATGCTTCCAATTTAACGAATATGGAATTTAATTAAAAAAATAATGACTAATTGGTATCCGTCGTAACTTTTAAGTGGGAGATCCGATTGGAATAATTTAAAGAAGCGTTTACATGCTGAAGCTTCAGAGCTCCGGTTGTGCAGGGTGTAGTTACAGATAAATATTGAAAGTAACATACATATTTTTCATGTTAACTGCTACTATACCCTAATACTGCGTTCATCTTAAAATTAATACTAAAAAAAATAATGATCGTACACACTACATTTTTAAAACGTAATTTTATTAAATAATAATCATGTAGTTAATCACTAAAATGTGATTATCTCTAAAACCGTTAAGATTTGGGGATACTAACAAATATATTTTTTGTTGTTGTAATAATGTGGCTCTAATTATTTTTTACAAAAGTAGCGCTAATGTGGAAGGCAAAAAAGTTTTGAGTACACTTATGCATGCGTGGCCTATGTGGCGCCCTCCACAAAATTCATCGAAATAGGTATGTATGTATTTTGGTGTGAAAGTCACTGCATGAGACCTAAAAGATCAACTTAGTTTCTGAAGAGAGTTTCAGAAACTAGTAGTTTCTTTAGTCCTATTTCCCGGGGGAATTTTAGGATGTCTGAAGGCTTCAACTTTGGTAAATGTTCCACTTCTATCCAGTAATCTCCCAGGTGCTGTGCTCGTGCTATGCAGTTGGAAAGTATGTGGTTGGAGGTTTCTTCTTCCATGCCACAAAATCTGCATTTTTCTTCCTCCGCTATCTTGAGCTTTTTCAGGTGCCCATTCAGGCGACAATGACCCGTTAAGATCCCTGTTGAAACTCCTAGCGCAGTTTTACTTTGACTCATGCATTCGCATTTGATCTCAACAGGTTGAAGTCATCCAGAAGAGTCTTTGTTTTATAAGCACTACTAAATCTTTTCAATGGTCGGATCTTTTCTTGTTCTCGGCTTTACCTATTTCTTCCCATATTACATTGGGGCTGATTCCGCAAAAGGGTTTAGGCCCCAAGAGAGGTATTTCAGTCCCTCCCTTTGCTAGTTTATCTGCTATTTCATTTTCTTCTATTCCAGTGTGTCCTGGAATTCATAGTAAGGTGACTATATTGTTCGCGCCTAGTTCATTGAGTTTGACTAGGCATTCCAATATTGAGCTGTGCGCACTTTCTTATAGCGTGGATTCCCGCTTGGAAGATACTTGGGGTTTTTCCCAAGCTTTTAGAGTGCTTGTTTACTGGTCCAAACACTCCTATCCCAGTTCCTTCTTCTGCTTTTGAGCCGTCTGTGTATCATTGAATGGCATTCTTTCCAAGCCTGGTAATATTATTTGGATCCCATTCCTTCTTGTTGCTTAATTAATTAATTAATTTAACGAATTTCTTTGAAAAGTTATACTTTTTCATCATACCGTCTTGTGGCATGTCCCAGGCTGTCCGATTTCTAAAAAATGAGGAGGTGGTTTTATTTTTATTCTCTCTCTACTTAGTCTGTATCTTGTTCTTTCTGCAACGCTTTCCACCATTATATGTAATCGAAATGGGTACAAAATTATAATTTCTCATATAAAAACCCCCAATCTCAAATTTTTGTCCATATACGCCAAAAAATGTTGATGTTATTGTGAAAAACGAAAATTGAAATTTCATGTTCAGCACCCTGTATCTCTTCTAATATCAACATTTTATTAAGGCTATTTGGCTTAGATCGCAATATTTTGAAGTCAAGATTCTGCTGTACTTCTATGTACAATTACTCAAGGACCACCCTGTATATCGAAAATATTGGTAGCGAAAAATAAGTATCTACATGCTTAACGAAGCTTTGTACTTTTAAAACTAATATTACTCCCATAATAATCTTATTCAACGTCAAGATCACAAAGCAGACGAGATGTACCTTATTTTTATCAAACCTTCTGGAGTGAATTTTGAATTGCTCGGTAATTCCGCTCAGATGTTTGCCCGGAACATTTTGATCAATGAAAAAGATTAATCTGTGGTATTTACGTTATATTTGCATAGTTTAACGAATGATTTATTTCAAATAAAATATATTCCAAAGACTGAATAAATAAAAATGCCTCCATATATGTCGGAAAAACCTTGCTTGTGTGTCATCCATCATTTAAAGAAAACAATGATGGATGGATGGCATCGATTGATTTCCAAATTTGGTTTACTCCAATGTCTATACTTAAGACGTCTCGATTGATTTATAATCGGAATGGAAAAATATTGGTAAAGAAATATATGAATGCTCAATCGTTACTTTTTTTATTGGTGGACCATTTAACCTTTAACACGCCTCAGCATGTTTAAATCGAACTTTACGACACGCGCGTGTTTTAAAGTTACCGTGGCAACTCGAGAAACGAAGTCTAAATCATGTCTAAATGACAATTTTTTCATTATTGATCTGACAGGAGTAGTTTGTAACGTCAAAACTTTTATTCGAACAAAATTTAACAATGTCAAGTTTATAAATTAAAATGGCCGTTGCTATTGTTTGAAATATTATTATTTCGATTTTTCAAATCTTGGGAAATGGTATTTGAATTAATATTATTGTCGTTCACAGAACTCAATACGGTTGAACTCCCATCAAAATACAAATTAGTTTATGCTTTTCTCATTTCCATGACAACGCAGGGTATACATCATATACGTCACGAATTCATCCATTTGACATTTAGTTCTTATTTCCATCTATGATTTCCATTTCTTGTTGTTGTAGTAGTTATAGACCAGTATTTATAATTTTGAAGTACACCAATAAAAAAAATAGCGTAAAGTATTCGTGGATAACTGGTCGTGCTCGAAAAATCGCGCGTGTTTTAAAGACCTTAATATCCACTTATACTTTAATATACTATTCTAGAATTTCCAGATATTTGTACCTACTTTTTCTTATCGCAATCTTAAATTAATTACCAAAAATTTACGTTCTACAATGTTATATCAACGGTTAATCTCATCTAAATCCATGAATTGAATCCGTTCAAATATCTCATGAACTAATATTCAGCTTAGGGCGCTTCCGTCTCACGCTTTTAAAATATACATGAGATTTAATTCACCCATTTCTGAACCTTAAGTCTGGTCATAAACGTCATTAAATTATTTACTATTGGCTAATGAATGGTCGAGTGGATTTATATGGATCTATATCTATAAATTATCACTTGTAATCATGGGATGAATTTCGAAAGAAATTTACTGCTCTATGCGCCTTTGGAGACAATATTTAAGATATTGTCGTAGTAGGAAATATGGAAGACAAGGTTAACTTCAGTGTGTAGCATCCATACAGGTGAGCTTCAAAGCATTTTCCAAACATCTTCCTACCTCAGTCAGTCAATCAAGTCAATCTTCACTGACCGCCCAATTGTTCAGAACACACACGACATCTATCAAACTCTTGTTGCTCAAGATATACAGTCTCTCTCATCTAGCTTCCATCTCACATCGGAATTGATGGTAACGAAACTGCGGACCGCCACGCGAAAAAAGCTGCCTCTAGTAACAACCCAAAACACGTTGTCCAACTCGCAACCGACCTCAAGCTCCACTTCAAAAACGTTGTGCAAGAATCTTGGCGACATCTATGGCGCAATAGCATGTCGCCACTTGATATCCATCCATCCACTTCTCCTCTCACTCTTAACTTTTTAGCCCGGAGACAGGATATCAGAAGAAACTGAATCAATCATACCAAACTCACATACAGATATCTGATGTCTTCAGGAGATTGTCCTGTTTGTAATAACTGTAGTGATATAGTGAATGTTAAGCAAACAGTTTTCCGCTACATATCAACAATTTGACCTAAGGCATAACCTCAAGGAAATGCTCCACTGCCCCACCGAAATCAAGAAGGTCTTACAGTCTCTGTAAGCAGCTCATCTTTACCATAAAATCTAATTTAAAAAAATAATAACTGTCATTCAACTTATGTGAATATTTTTCTCTTACTCGCAGACATTTTTTGAAAAATCTGTGAACATTGCCAATAATTACGTGAATAATCTTCTCCAATCAATATTGTTCAAGAAGGTGTGCGAAAAAATGGGTAGTCGATACGAATGACTCCTTTTGTACCTATATAGATTCACGCTGTTGATTTTAAACTTCATAATAAAAATTTCCTCTTTTACGTAGAAACCCTAGTCCTGATAATATGTACATAAATAATAACACCTTAATTAGACCAGTGCCGAAGCCTTCAAAAATGTAAAAAGTGGGGGAAAATGATAGTAGGATGAAACCCATAAAAAAAGGAGGATAAAATTGGGAGGAAATATAAATTACGGGCGATCCGAGTTCGGGAAGTGGGAGGGGGTGAGTTTTTAAGTGTAAAAAATAGTTTATCTCGATTTCCGGCAAAACTACAGTTCCTACGGAAAAAAGTTGAATGACAAAGTTGTGAATAATGAAAAGCTCTACAACTTCTGTATACAAAATTTTCACACGTAACCTCAAAATTTATGTGAAAAATTCAAATAACCAGGTTTTTTATTTTTATCTTTATCAAAAAAAATATTTTTTTTAAGAAATTTCGTGAAAACTTACCTTATTATGTCCCAAATACACTGTAATTTCTTTTTCTTTTCAATGTTATCACATTTCCCTCCATTTCTATTGGGTTTTATCCTACTATTATTTTTCAAAAACTTTCAAAAACTATGGACCCTGGTCTAAATGTAGCATTTTGTCTTAATAAAATTGTGTACATTTGATAAAATGAAGACATGTTCTCATTCACTGGCACTGGTACAGTTTTATTGTCCTCCAGTTTGTTATTGCAATATTTAAATTGAAGTAGTTATGCTCCATGTTAAACTATAAAACTCACAAATTTACACAACTAGACTTTTTACAAATATTTGGTGTGAAGTGAGTGTCAACTTCCCACTCGAAAATAAAAGAGCGTTTAAAAATAAACTTTTTTTTATTTGCAGCTTCATACAAACATAGTTACGATGCTAACTTTTTACAATACAACAAAGAAGTTTAGTCAGACTTTCTCTACAATATGAAACAACGTAAACTCAAGGCACTAAAATAATTTATGAAGCGTCTTTTCTATTCTGATTATCCAACTTAATTTGATACATTGAAGAAGACTGGAACTACTTTGCTAATTGCAGAGTGAAGTAATGTACTCGTTCGTTGTAATTACCGGTTATCCTTTTAACGAATTAGTTAATAAATATCTGGAGAATGGATAAACAATAGTTAAGAATGGAAATATATTGGATAAATTGAATACTTACAAAATTTGGAGTGGTGAATGACAAAAAATGCACCGGAAAGAAATACTGGAAATATACAAGCTTTTATCTTCTCACTGACAAGACCGGTCTCCAAATTAAACAGGAAGGAATTCCCTGTTTGGAACCCTAACAGATCCTGCAGGAATGTGTTTTAACGGAGCGCAATAAGGGGGCACAATAGACCTAATTAGGTGGCACAACACTTAACTTAATTCATTCATTTGCAAGGGTTGTGTTTTATAATTTGAATATAGAGCTGAAAAAAAAACAGCGGATTACTTTCAAACATTTTTTGCATCATTCAGAAAAATTCTAGGAGCAGTTATTTCACTTGTTTGTTGGTACATTCAAAATGAAACTGTTTCAATTTTTTTTTCATCTTGGATCAGTATAATTGTGCCATGTTTATTATATGTATAAAACTAAAAAGAACTATATTTGATGTAGAGCTCTCTAGATCTATCTGTTCATTGACGACCTTATATTGCGGATCTCTAAAGTGTCTTCCAATTTATAATTCTTCAAACCTAGTCTTTGTTTCTCATCTCAAATATGTGGTATAGTCGACGTAATTCTTTTAATGCAGATACCTAATCTTATATCCCCTTAAAGTTATGTTGCGGAGCTAAACTCAGAAAGGTATTAATATTATTCTGGTCTACTTACCAAACATAATTCTATATTTTATTTCATGTAATTGATAAAAGAGCTTCCGGTATGAACGAGATACCAGACGGGAACTGAGCTCTTTTTGTATCCATTTCGATTTTTTATGAAAAACGAATCACTAAAATTATCACAATCATTTAAATTTTCGTCGTTGTTAAACACAATATTTTGGACCGAACTTGACATTTTCTAAGGACACCACTTCGTAAATATTTAATCTCCAACTGAAAATATAATTGAATAGATGAGGCTTTTACTTGATGTAGATCCATAGTAAGTTATGAAATCAAACAATTTTATTTTGTTAAATCTACATTGTATTTAAACATAACGTTTGAAAAAGCTACTGTGTTAGAGAAACGCGTCACTTCATGTTTAAGTACAATGTAGATTTAACAAAATAAAATTGTTTGATTTCATAAAAAATATAATTGCTAATAAATATGTATACTTTCCCTCAGAAAAACACTACG
>CAJUYI010003801.1:0-21286 GCA_910591695.1 Galerucella pusilla | reverse complement strand
TCAATCATTTATGTAGAACACTAACAACTGTACGGAAATATCATTTTTTTACAGTAAGGAAGTCCTGACTTTTTCTTCAAGAAATTTTGACAGGAATATCAAAATTTCCTAGCGATTTGCGGAAAAAGTTATTTCTTTTAGATACCGCATCTGTTGACGGAAAAGTAATTAGAGTCAATGGGGAAGACCACTAAGAGATGAAATCCACTTAAATATATTTCAATCAATTAATACTGATGTGTACCTATAAATATTATGTGACAATATCGTATTCAACAGATTTTCTGGCGCTTGGAAATCAACATACGAGGATGTATTAATATCTAGTTAGCCTAGATCAGTTCCGTATAAACAAAATATTGCGTTACCATAGCAACGAACAATAACTCATTAGAAGTGTCAGTGTGAAGTTGGACGTCAAAAAAGTAAACCAGAGTTACGCAATAAATTAAAAGAAAAAAGATGTCCAACGAAATTGCGAAAATCGAAAAATTGGAGTATTGAGCCATCATCAAGTACCTATATTTAAAAGGGTTATGAGAGGTAAGCAGACTTACGAAGATATGCTTAATACCCTTGGTGATCAATGTCCTTCGTCCTCTGCAAGACCTAAGAAGTTTCGTGTCCAAAAATCTGCTGGAAAAATTCTTGCTTCAGTTTTTTGGGATTGCCATGGAGTAATCATGATTGATTCTTTGGATAAGGGTAGAACAATAACCAAGGATTACTATTCCACATTACTGACCACTCTACGGGAAAAAATTGAAGAGAAAAGACGTGGAAAGCTATCCAAAGGTGTTTTGTTATTGCAGGACAACGCCCCTGCACACAAATCTCATGTTGCCTTGCAAAAAATTCGTGATTTAGGGAATTACTAGAACACCCCCCTTATTCACCAGATTTGGCTCCGTCCGACTATCATCTCTTTCCTCAACTGAAAAAAAGTTTAAAAGGTCGTGAATTCTCTTCCAACGAAGAGGTGATAAAAGCTGTGGGGGTCTGGTTTGCAGAGCAAGAAGAAACATTTTTTTGAAAGGTCTAGAGACGTTGCAGGTTCTCTGTAATAAATGTATCCAATTAAGAGGAGAATATGTTGAGTAATAAAATATTTTGTCATTGAAATTTGGTTTGGTTCTATAGTAGGCTGAGAATTTTTCAATATACATTTGTATTAGTTCAAAACTGAAAAATGTTCGGAAGAAATTGGCGGGTCTATGACGTACTAACCCCAAACATTAGGATTGGTTGGACACTGGACGTCTCAAGCGCATAGCCACTCTGAGAAGAGTTTTTATTCACTGCGCTTATATGATTGGCTCAAGATCGATAGTACGTCATACTGAATTAAACCAATGAGATCAGCCTTCACAAATGGCGCGTAAAATTTTTTATTCGAAATAAATGTTATTTAATTTAATACATTATTCATATTATAAAACAAATAAAAATATGTAATTACATAATATAGTAGTTTTTAAGCATATTTATAGATCACAAATATGCTGTTTTTTAAAATTAGTGGTCTTCCCCCATGAGGTCAAAAAACTCAAAACCGGTTTTACGCAGGAAACTTGAAAAATATATATAATACTGTCAGTGGTGATGAATCCTTTGAAAAACAAGTGTTTAAAAGTTATCTCGGTATTGCTTTTTTTTCTAGCTCTATATTTAAAGTATAAGAGGCAACCCTCGTATCAATAGGATATATTCACGATATGATTAAATATAAAATGACATAAATCGAAGGTTTAATGTTATATGTTCCCTATTTCCTATCTGGAAAGGAAAGACATATTGACTTGACTTCTTAAGAACATTATGAGACTATCTACTTTTCATGTTCCAAGCATTTTAATCTGAAGTAATGATGGTTTAAAAAAAGGGACATTGTAGTCGTACAATACGCTTTGTATGCAAAATAATTTCAAATGAAAGTGTGACAGAAAAGCTTCCTTTAGTAAAAAAATAACTTGAGAATTTCCCATTGGTCTAGATAGATGAAAGGTCTCTTTGTCTCTTCTATTTTCTTGAAATTCCTCGCTCAATACACAATGAAAACGATTTAATTTAATAAAAAAGATCCAATTCCGAGTTCCGTTTCTTTACAAATTGACTTCCCACTACCCTTTTAATTCCTTGCCATAATATGGATGAAAGGAGCCATAGCGCACATAAAAGAGATTCCAGCAATTCAGCGAACAATAACTGACATCTGAGTATCCAAAAATATAAAGTACAAATGTGACTATATTTAATCCACACATAGAAAAATGTACATGCAAGATTTTTATTTTTTTTGAAACAGAAAATAGTATATTGTGCAACAAGTGGGAAAAGTACTTTCCCCGCATGTTGCACACTATACTTTTTCTACAACTGCACAAACTGTGACCAAAGTGTAGACGCCTTCAATTTTTTTGACAACTTCAAAATATACCAAAAGTGCACTTTCCGAAAAGATTTTATTTTTGTATTTCTTCTCCACTCTATAAACTTCTCGCTTCTTCTCCACTCTATAAACTTCTCGCATGCCAATTCATACTTTTTTCTTGAAATTTCCGGCCACAAATTTTGGTTTGCGGTTGGAGGTGAAGATGTCGCTTTTGTCACAGCTTTAACACGTCCATTACTGAAGGATATTGTGATTTCAGCATCTTTTTAAGTCCGGGATTAAGCTAACGGAGAATATCTACGTTGTACTGATGAGGCACAAATACGCCGAAACCGGTCTACAAGTGTTATTATGTACTTTAGCATGTGCTGTAATTCAGTTGGTTCTCAAACAGACAATTACAATGTCAAAATAATGACGGTTTAGATAATTTGAAAGACTTATTACCAATTAAACTTCAACTATTATAACTTGAGACTTCCAGCTGACCTGTCAGTGGCAACTTTGGAGTTTTCTAGTCTTATAGATTCGTAAACCCACTGTAAACCAGAACACAGTATGATAGAGAGAGCCGCTGACGTCGGAACATGGGGCCCGATTTTTATTTTGTCCGAACTTTACTAACAAAAAATTTGCTTACCACATAAATTTAATGTGAACTTTCAGAAATTGCAACAGAAAATACCTATGTTACATGAGTCTAGTGCATATATTTTCACTAAGAATACCAACATAATAATGGAATGGAATCCGTTAACGCAATAATGATAGAAATGTAGATTTATTTGACTACATTATAATGTTCTATAATGTTTGTAGCAAGTCAAAGGTACAATATTTAACATATAAAAACACATAATTACATACTTACAATTACAAACAATGAAAATATATTCCAAAAACTAGAAGGTGTAGCTATTTGGCGTGAATGAAATTGAAACAACAATATAAACAAAAAAACAGAAAGAAAAAGGAATGTCTAAAAAGCATAAATACATTTAAGAAACAGTTTTCAATGTACCCACTCGTTTAGTTAGGTTTACAGAGTAATAACAAAGTTAAGTAAATAGGATTTTAAGCTCCCGATAAATTTATTCAAATTCAAAACTTCCATTTCTACTGAAGAAGATATTATAAAGAGACTAGTTGAGTGAATTCTTCCGTGATCTTGTCAGACGAAAACGATTTGTACGAATATTACATCGTCTAGTTTTATGGATATCTGAATTTTATGTTACGGAATCAAGACTTTTTGTGGATCTCATAAATGAACAATTAACTCCCTATAGTGTTCACGGAAACTGACATTACTTGAAATCATAATTGCTGTCTTTTGGATTAAAAATATATCTTTGGCCACAAAGTACAACTCCATAGTTAATACGGGAATGTACAAGATGAAAATAAGCAGTTTTTTAAGTTTGAAAGTTGTTCAAGTTATCGAAGTACAAAAACTACGCTTGATAATTTGTTTCTTAATTAGTCTACTTGGAAATGTCACGACAAAGATCTATCTAGAAAATATCCCAACAATTTTGCACTTTCAGTTTTTCAGAAAGAAGAATAGTGATATGTGGATGTTCAATTTAAAATAAAATAAAATTTGAGGACATTTGGTTTCCCAAAGGCTTTTACCAAATTACAAATTTTCGTAATTTTGCTACTCATAGTTTTCGCACAACTTTAAATGGGCTATTCCGGGTAGGACACCGTGTATAGTTTCATGAGTTTAAAGTACTGTGCCTGATATACAGGGTGGAGCAATCTTCTGACATCGGAGGACATCGTTGTGGTGAGAGATAGAACTTTATAATTTTGTGTGAGCTAATACAGTTACTGAGGGCACATTTTGAAAATACTTTCGATTCTCCAGGGTGTTCCAAAACCACGTAGCAGCACAAACTTACATTTTTTTAAATGGGACGTACTATATTTTGTTCAAGAATCGAAAAGATCTCACCGAGAGCGTTACAAAAATATACCACTCTAATATATTATAAGGGTATTTTACAAAGATATGGCAAATTATTAGCAAAAAAGACCTCCTCTTTAACATTCTGCAGAACAGTAAATTAAAATGAATCAACAGGTCTTTGTATTCAAATGTCATACAGCTATCATTGGCTGTGCTCAGTATTAATTACTTTTTTTTTCTGTGGCTTCTTTAATACAGGGTGAAACAAAACGCAAATCAAGCAATATCTCAAAATTTTTAAATGAATCACCCTATAAGTCTTTTTACAATTTGTTAGTACAATTAATAAACTTTCAAACGATGCAATAAACTTAGGACATTAGTTAATGGAAAATCGTAGATATTTTATGATAATGGTCAAAAACAAGTATTTTACATACACAAATTAAATGGTAATTAATTTTTACATGCAACATCTTGTGAATTTTAACATTTCTAAGGCATAAATTCTAATCGTAATTTTGGATGCATCTACAATATCTAATCAATGAAATAAAATGTTTGCTAATACCATAGGTACCTGGAATTACCAAAAATTTCATATTTATTCATGTTTGAGAATGGGCGAAACATAATCAAGCCATATTTTTGATTATATCAAGTGGGCTACTATCAAAATAGTATCTACTAATAAATGTCAAAGAAATATTGCTGTATTCTTCGTTTGTGTTTAGGAAGTTGATTCAAACACAATAGTTAACTTATGGTTTCAACAAGATGGAGCATCTGTATATCAGAAATTTTACCGACAAGTGGATAGGACGTGGTGGACCAATTTCGTGACCTCCTCGATCTCCAGATCTCACACCGATGGATTTCTTTTTATGGGGATACATCAAGCAACTTGTATATCAAACGGAACCTACTACCAGAGAAGACGTGAAAGAAAGGATTCGTAACGCATTTTCCACAATAACTCCAGCTATGTTGGAAAGAGTAAGATCCTCGTTTTTGAAAATAATTGTATGGAAGTAAATGGTCGCCATTTTGAACACTTAGCATAAACTACTATACTTTTTATAGAATGTCAATGTTCATTTATGTAAATGTGAGTGTTCTTATAATGTTGGTTTTCATAATTGTTAGTTTTTCAAAAATAGAAAAGGTTGGGAAATAAAATACAAGCTTGCATTTTACATAACTAAGATATACTGTTTGTGATGACTAAAGTAATTATTAAAGACTACAAACTGCTTTTATATTTATTAGTACTATAATGACATTAGCCTACTTACAGTAAACAAAACTATTTCTTCCAACATAATTCCTTCTTTCCTTCCTCTAATAGAGTAAGAGTAAGAGTAGAAGTCAAAGATATTTTAGATGTATCCAAAATTACGATTAGAATTTATGCCTTAGAAATGTTAAAATTCACAAGAGGTTGCATGTAAAAGTTTAATACCATTTAATTTGTGTACGTAAAATACTTGTTTTTGACCATTGTCATAAAGTATCTACGACTTTCCAAACTTATGCCCCATCGTTTGAAAGTTTATTAATTGTACTAACAAATTGTAAAAAGACTTATAGGGTGATTCATTTAAAAATTTTGAGATAACGCTTGATTTGCGTTTTATTTCACCCTGTAATAGAGAAGCCACAGATAAAAAAAAATAATTAATACTTGAGTACAGCCAATGATGTGTGTATGACATTTGAATACAAAGACCTGTTGATTTATTTTAATTTACTGTTCTGCAGAGTGTTAAAGAGGAGGTCTTTTTTGATAATAATTGGCCATATCTTTGTAAAACATTCTTATACTTAATATATTAGAGTGCTATATTTTTGTAACGCTCTCGGTGAGATCTTTTCGATTCTTGAACAAAATAAAGTACGTTCCATTTAAAAAAAATGTAAGTTTGTGCTGCTACGTGGTTTTGGAACACCCTGTAGGATCGAAAGTATTTTCAAAATGTGCCCTCAATAACTGTATTAGCTCACACAAAATTATAAAGTTCTATCTCTCACCACAACGATGTAATCCTCCGATGTCAGAAGATTGCCCCACCCTGTAGATAACGAGCATCACTCTCAAAAATGCTAAAATAATTTTATGCGTTACCAACACATCAATTTTCGACAGTAAAACTAACACATAAAAAGCAAATTTTCTGTCACTCACCTTATTATTATAGACGTCCAAATAATTTGGTGCTGAAAATATCGTAATTAATGAAGGGAAGCCTGTCGTTTGACTTTTTCTGTACATCCTATAGCTGCAAATAAAAAAGAAACAAAGGATGTAGAAACATGAAAATATATTTTATCGAAATATGCTGCATACAAAGTTAATTCAATGTACACTATTTTGCCTACGACAATAGGAACCTTTTTTAAAATATCTTCAATTTAGTACAAAGCGAGAGGAAGAAAATGCCTATTTTTAAATGAAACTTATTTGATTCGTTTAAATAGATCGTTATGTATATTTTAACACCGTTGAATATTAAGTTCTTTATCTCTTTAAAAAATGTCTCACTCTTACCGACAATATAATAATTATTAGGGAGAAATTAAAATCACAGTTCAAAATGAAATCCAAAGTAACTTGGCATTAGCATTGGGACACTGTTGACACAGCCCTTCGTCAAATACAGCGTCAAATACAGCTCATCCCCAATCTAGTTGCTTTGCTGGTCTCTCAAGGTAAGACTTAACTGCGATAAGAAAAGTAAGAAATGGGCCATTCAAGACTTACCCATGGATACCTAATGTCCACTATCCCCAGACCCATTTGCTCCAACTGCAACTTTAATCTTACCACAAAGCACATTTTGACCGAGTGTTACTGATATACCGTCCAAAGACAGCAGCTTCAACTAAGCCCAAACTACAAAGAAATCCTTAGCAGCTCTGAGCAAATCTTTTTAAAATGTTAAAAAAATTTATATTACCTACATATTTCTACACGTTCTGTACATTGTTAACTCTCATCATCATTGTACTTACCAAAAAAGATAACTAAGTTACTGATAATAAAGTAATATTTCATATTCTATTTAAAAAACCATGTCGCATTAAAATAATCATTCATAAAGTGGAAATATGAATGAATATTAAACATAAACAGAGTATTTCTCATATATTTAGCATTGTACATTACTGATTGAGATTCCCACATGACGTCACACGCTGTCGGCTACATGCGCAAGAACATACCGTGAGTAAGTGTATCGTGGATAATAATAAATTGTCATCTTATATCTTATCTCCTCCTGATCAAAGCTTCTGTTTGCCGTACGAATCACTTTGACTTGTGTTTGTTGATCAACATAATCAATATTGTTCAAGTGGTTCGTAACTATTTGTTGACTCAACTATTAATCAATAATACCTACATTTCAATGTTCAACAACTTGATGGACTACTTTAATATACAAGGTCTTTATTTATAAAAATAAAATTACAAATGGTAATGTTTTCAAAAAGTCAGATAATTTCAAGTTAAAAATAGTTTTTTCTCTCGCACTGTTCATTTCAAATTACATATAGACAAATCTGAATATATTCATTGTCATAAAGCTGCAGGAAATCTATCATTTCAAATAGTTCGATTTTCCTTTTTAGGTATGCACAGAGTGGGCCACAGATAACAGCCACCCCGTTATTTGACAGTATTCTCTATACAGGCGACACAGGCATCTGTCATTTGTAGTACAACACCTTTTAAAAATTAAACGCAACGCCTATGGTTCGCTAATTTATCATTTTTTCTGTCACATCAAAAGAAAATTAAAACAGTTATTGCAAAAAATTAGTAATTTGACACCAAATTACGTTCAATAGCCTCCTTGGTGTGCGTCATCGGTTGTGACGTATATCCGGGATTTCGGTATGTCATTTATTTTATTTACTATTTTGACTAAAATCATCAGGATCGTATTCAGCCAAATTCAAAAAGGCTATGAAATTAATAATTACCAGCTTCTTTTTCTAACTGAAAATACTTGAGAACTTTTAAAATGCTGATGTTTTTTAGCTGGGAATATTTTTGTATTATTTAAATAAATATAACAATAAGATTAATATTCACTTTTCATAAATAATAATTGACCGTAAACAACAAAGTACAGACCTAAAGAGAACTGTCAGTGGGACATTAGAAAAAGACGTTAGACACATTGCCGCTACGAAAGGAATGCCTGCATCCTATTTTAAATGATGTAATTTCTCCCGATTGATAGGTCGCGCTTGCGCGTAATCTAAACATCAACTAGTCAAATTTTTAAGACAAAGATTAGAGTTAACGTTTGTTATACATTTAAACGGTAAATTATTGTGATATTTTGATTAGGAATACTGCCAAATATCGGGGTGGACTGCTTTCGGTGGCCCACTCTGTATAAGAAGGTTATATGTGAAAAAAATTAAAAAATACTTACCCAGCATCTTGTGCTTCGTGTGCTCTGATTATTGATAAAAGGTTATTATTTTGTAGAAAATCACAACATGCAGCGTAACTGTAACAATAAATATAATTAAATAAAATCAACAAAAAAAGAAATGTAACTTTGAAGTAGATAAAAATAATGCCAGGAATTCAAGTTGTGAAGGTAAGCAAAACGTATCAAAATGTCAACCCTGGGTACAAACTGAGAAATAAAAACGTTAAAATCATTGGTAAAAATTATATCTAGAAATATTTAACAATATAGAAATATTTAACAATATACGATTATAACAGTGTATTATACAACAAGTTGGTGAATACTATTATTATTGACCGAGCGGAATAAGGTGCGAGGCTTATAAATGTCTTCACCACCGTGGTGTATACAGGGTGATTCATAAGTAATGGGCCAAATTGAAAATCTACGTTCAGAAGGCCAAAATAATAATATTTTCATCAACAATAATGGGTCTTAGTCTGCTCATCATTGAGGTACAGGATGTTAAAGCGAAAAAAATAAAATAGATTTTTGTTAATAGATCAGCTACTTTTCTACATAATGACTTGAAAATTGGGTATAAACTAGTTTTTGTAAGGGTGAACAAGAATGTGTGAGAGGATTTGAGTTAACTCGTAGATGTCGCCACATGCGCCATATGAATTAGACGAATTCAGCTACAAATTTTTTATCGCTCATTATTTTACAACTTACTTATTTAATTTGGATAGCCCCATCATTTCTGTAGAAAAAAGCTTTACTTCTTTGATCTTCAAAATATCAACGATTTTCGAGATATTTGAATTTTACTAATTCACTACACTACATTTCACGGTGGTCGACGTAGCATTAATCTGTTAAGACACAAGCATGCCAATAAATGTGTTTTATTACGTAATTTTTGTATGGTTTCATTTTAATATAATTACCAATTATCAATTATTACGGTTAGGTAAATGTCAACATCCCATGGCATGCTTGTTTCTTAACAGATTAATGCTACGTCGACCACCATGAAATGTAGTGTAGTGGATTAATAAAATTCAAATATGTCGAAAATCGTTGATATTTTGAAGATCAAAGGAGTATAGCTTTTTTCTACAGAAATAATGGGGCTATCCAAATTAAATAAGTAAGTTGTAAAATAGTGAGCGATAAAAAATTTGTAGCTGATTTCATATAATTCATATAGCGCATGTGGCGACATCTACGAGTTAACTCAAATCCTCTCACACATTCTTGTTTACCCTTACAAAAACTAGTTCATACCCAATTTTCAAGTCACTATTTAGAAAAATAGCTGATCTATTAACAAAAATCTATTTTATTTTTTTCGCTTTAACATCCTGTACCTCAGTAAGGAGCAGACTAAGACCCATTATTGTTAATGAAAATATTATTATGTTGGCCTTCCTAACGTAGATTTTCAATTTGGCCCATTACTTATGAATCACCCTGTATACATTTCTTTCCACTACTCGCCAAATTTGTGACAAAAATTAAAAATAATTGACATTATAAACTATTTCAATGCTAAAATATCACAGCGGTATTGTGTTCACAACACCTTGAGCCTTGAGTGTAAGAGTTCACGAAAGCACAACGAGAAGCGTTTTTCCCGTCATCTGACTGACAAGTACACTGTCTGTCTTCGTTCCATAGATTATGAATATACTCATCAGTCATTTTTGGTTGAGCGCGAATTTTAAACTAATGACATTATTATTCAAATAATTTTATCTTGATAGGTAATTTCAAGCAGCAAATACGTTAAAGACAATCTCCTGGTTATACAAAATTATGTTAAACAAGTTTTTATTGAACTACTATCTCTGGATTCTCAAAATATTTGAATTGGTCCATTATTGACCTAGGTTAATAATAGAAAAAATTATTAACTAATAGAGAAAATCAACTTCTCAGTGGGCTAGAAGGAGCAATAATTGTCAACTTCACAGCTAGTAGTGGAAAAAAGACAAATCACAATACAATACTCATATCAGATTACTTAAAAGATAGATTTCAGCGAGTAAAAGTAGGTACTGAATTAAGTTCTGAATCCAAAATAAAAATTGGTGTTCCACAGGACACGGTGTTAGGACCATTGCTTTTTATTATATATCTAAATAATATTACAAAATTAAATAATTTCAACGGACACCTAATTAGCTATGCCGATGACACTGCAATAATCTTTACTGGTAAAAATTGGGAGAATGTTAAAACAAATGCAGAAAATAACTTAAAAAATATTAGCATGTGGCTTAATTTCAATAAACTCACACTAAATATCAAGAAAACGAAATATATCACTTTCAGTCCTACAACTGTCGATCAACCAACTGAACTAACTATACAATTACATGAACCCCAATGTACATCAGATAAAAATTGTAATTGTTCAAAAATAGATAAAATCTCCTCTATAAAATACCTGGGTGTTTATGTCGATCAGCATATACGATGGTCGGAACATATTTCCCACGTGAGTAAGCGATCAAGAGTATTAATGCACAAATTTTACACCTTAAGGGATATTCTCTCCGAAAATAAGTTGAAAATAATTTATAACTCGCTTGCAGAATCGGTTTTAAGATATTGCATTATTGCATGGGGTGGGACTTTTAATACAACACTTAAGATTTTAGAGACAGTTCAAAACACCTTACTTAGAATTATATTTAAAAAAACAAGACTATACTCAAGAAAAAAGCTATATGAGGGAACTGAAATATTTAATATTAAGACACTTTATATCTATAGCTGCATTCTAAACGTATATAACAATCCCAACAAATTTAACTACAAAGAAAAAAAATTAACACGGTCTTTAGCAAATATGGATCTACATGTCCCGTATTTTAAAAAAACTGTAACTCAAAGATCGTTTTTTTTCTTCGGTCCAAAATTTTATAACCTAATCCCAATTAGTATTAAAACAGAACCCAAACTATTTAAATTTAAATAACATATAAAAAACTACATAACTACTCACTCACAATTGTTTATGGATATTATATCTTAAAAATGACATTATCAATAAATCGGTTAATTATAGCATCAATGTTTCTATGTACGAAAATAATTAATTATTCTCCGTTGGGTGTTATGCTTCCTCTTCTTTACCCTACAGCAAAACTAAAGTTGAAAACACCAACCTTTTATTACCTATACAATAAATTTAATGAGATATCTTGAAACTTAGTCCAGTGCAAAACAGACAAATTTTTGTCTAGGCACGGACTGACTTGGAGGATATTAAATGAAATAAAGTAAATTGCAAAATTACTGTATTTAAATATTTATAATGAATAAACTGAAACTGAAACTTCCAACAAATTAGACTCGAGCACTAGAACGTTGACACCACTGAAATTTTACTTTTCAGGGTTCAAAACAAAATTTGAAAATAAATATAGAAACACTACTTAATCTTTTGTTCAAATGCTTTATGAGTCGCCGTGGAAACACTACTCACTCACTTAAACGAGGAACAAATAATTGTTGGTACGTTCAATAATATTACACTCTCTATTGGATAACGAATACCAACACAAACATGGAACATTTTCGAGCTAAGTGCGTTCATAATAAAATGGATGAGCGAAATGTACACTAATTGGAGCTAAAACTTCATCAACGTGAATAATTCGCAAGTAGTAGGGAAGTTGGAATTACAGTCTCTTATGTTGGCTTCTATTTCATTTCGATATACATTTAACTGGTTAGTTTAAAAATTATCGTTTGTGTATCTCTTCAATCATGAACTGATAACAATATATTGATTTTAATCGACATACTATGGGAAAGTCCTAGAGACGAGAGTGCACACTTCAAATTGATGTTATACAGTGTGGAACAGCCAAATGGAATAAATTCGGTAACGAATAAATCAGAGCGTGCTGGAAGAAACGCTTGGACATTTCGATTTGTGTTTTTATTCCAATTGGCTGGTGGGCTTGAAGAAAGGCTTGATCAAAAAAAGGCTTCCGGCTACGACCTGATCACGGCGAAAATCCTAAGAGAATAACCAAATCAAGGCATACTATTTTTGACCTGTATTTACAACTCAATTCTAAGAAGAGCAGCCGTGCCCCAGCAATGGAAAGTGGCACAAATAATAATGGTCGGAAAGCCCGGAAAATGCCCAGAGGAGGTGAAATCTTACAGATCTATCAGTCTACTGCCGATTACGTCAAAAATAATGGAGACTTTCAAATAATGTAAATTCAGCCGGCGAACCAAAGCAATACTGCACAGGCGCCTTCACAAGCTTTTGATCGGGTTTGGCATGACGGCCTCCTATTCAAAATTAAGCAGACCTCCAGTTAACTATTATAAATTTATCAAATCATATCTTGAAAATAGATACTTCTTCGTGAAGCATGGTGAAGACGTAACGCCTTTGTACGTAATACATACCGGTGTCCCGCAGGGCAGTGTTATAGGACCAACGTTGTATCTCCTGTATACAGCTGATCTTCCTTCTATAAAAGGAGTCGTTACCGGTACCTCCGCTGAATCACCAGACAAAGCATCATCGAAACTACAAAATAGCTTGAAGACTGGCGCATTGAAGGTAATGAGACGAAATCTGTCCAAGTCACCTTCACTACTCGTAAAGTTACATTTCCACCAGTAACACTAAATGGAGTCCAAGTCCCACAAGCCGATGAACCAAATACCTGGGTACATTTTAACCACGACTTGCAATGGGACAACAAGCTCGCAAAATGTACTGGATGATTAGAAAAGAGTCGGTTAATTTATTTGGTGAATTACACAAACACAAAGCGTAGTGGAGTGGAGCAAAGGCGAGAAGTGCCATTTTTGGCCTTTTGATACCAACTTCGAGGTAACACGGAGCTTCTGAAGCCGGATACGTTAGACTCCTCCATAACCTCTACACATAAACCAATGGCGGTTTCTGCCTGACGTGCAGAAACGGAGTTCGGAGTTCTTTCGAGGGATCTTCACACCAACAGCTAACTGCTATCAGTAGTTTCTCATTTCCCAGTAATTTATATTCGGAATACGGACGGCATATGAACATTTTCCATGTGAGCATTCCATGTACATTGTTTCTAATGCGAGTAGTTGAAAGTTTTCCCAGATTCTTCGTGAATATAGAAATCCTCAGACAAATACCATACAAATTTAGATTAGACCTCTTTTGTGTATAGAACAGAAAAGCAGTTTTTAAATGGGTAGATGAAAATATTTCGCACTTTTAACTTTGTAAGTTTATTCAATGTTGATATATTTTGATTGTAAGATATCATCCACTTTGTAAACCGCTCGAAATTTTAACAAAAATTATTTAATTGATCACCTGCCAAGTAGTATGCTATTGAGATATTTGTCGTGTTTACTACCAACACTTTAGATAATTATGTACTCTGCCAAGTTAATTAGGTCAACGAGAAATTGACAGCAAAACGATATTCACCACAGTGAATGCCATCTCTAAAATGATTAACAGATTTGAATTGTAAATGTCTTAAAGCAGCTACCTACATAGTAAATTGTATTTGCAAACCTCGAGTTTATCATTTCTGTTAAGATATTCGCCGTTTGTCATTGTTTGCTAAATTTCATTGTATTTAACGTGAATAAACTCAGCTATATAAAAGTTGATATTTTGATCCAGTAGCGTAGCTCGAAGGGGGAGTAGGGGCCATGGCCCCGGGCAGCATACGAGAATGTTTCAATTGGAAATAAAAAAATTATCTCCAAATCATGCCGGCAATGTTATTTGCCAAGTCTGGGTGCGAAAGTTAGTGAAAAGCAACAACAAGGCCTGCGCGAAATTCGCACGTGTGTGCCGAAGAAAATTCACGTGCGATTCGAGAATGTCACTCGCAACAAACATTCTCTGTAAATGTCTGGATAGGAGTAATCAACACTCATTTAATAGGAGACCATTTTTTATGGTCTACTAACAATTTTTTGCAGAATATCTAACCCAATCTACTCGCATATGTGATCCTACGAGGTATCTACTTTCAGCATGATGGTGCATCATTTACGCCAGCATTTAGATAACATTTATGGAAACTGATGGATAGGACGCGAGGATCCTCTATTCCATGGGCACCAAGATCTCCAGACTACAACCCTCTGTTGATTATTATATTTATTTTTTGTGCGATTAAAAAAGCTGATCTACAAAGAAAATACGCGGCAACAGCTCATTGTCAGAATTATTAACTTCTGCAATATTATCAGAAATGACCCACTGACAATCAGAAAGTAACACAATTAAACATTAGTCAAAAAAAGAGTATTGAGGCAAATGTACTTTATTTTGAACATCTTTTGTAATCGCTACGTTTATTAAATAGTTTTTTACTTTGTTCCACATTGTTAAAATTGTTTTATTGTTTGTTTATTGTTAGAGTTAGTTTAAAACCTCATGGGTGCTACGTCACAGATGTGCAAATGACCAAAATCGGTACAACGCGGCAAAACTGCATGTATAGCATTAAAGTTAACGAGTTAAGGGGAATCTATCGGCAGCGATTTGACCAAATATCGAAGTATTTTTGGCAAAGAATTTTGAGGTAATGGATGTATTGAAAATTAAGAAAAAAATATATTATGTAGATTAATGTTGAACTTAGAGTTCTCATCGAATAAAAACTTTGAAATGCTAACCAAATTTTCTTGAAAAAAATACGAATCATGAGGTAATTACACATATTAAGCAAAGTTTGAGCGCTTGTAAAGAATTAAAAATGGATTACATGGAAAAACTAATTGATAAGAAGTCTAATGAATATCTTCTGTATGTTCCTTGTGGTATATTATTCATTCTTTTTTTTTCTGTTGTGTCAGTTAGGGATAAAAATTAATTTCTACTTATTTTTTCTTGACAACGGTAGCTGGAACGCTACCGAAACGTTGAAATAAAGAATTTAAAAATATTGTGGTTTAATTTCTCAAGAAATTAAAAAAAGAAAGTCTAATGAAGCTATATGAATACTATATAAAAATCTCAGAATCCTCAAATTACTTATGACCGTACAATTCTTTATTGAAATTCGGTTGCTACCACTAAAATATCGGATAAAAATCCATCTCTCGCTTTTCTATCCTTCTATGACTGACATTGTCTCTCTGCTTCGGTAGTCGCGTGCCGTTCCATTGTTGATACAACGCTCGCCGGTCTCGGCGGTCTCCCAGTTCAGTACTGACGAAGCTTATAGAGTAGTACGTGAACCAAAATCCGCTTGGACGGCTTGGCTACCTACATGTTGCGGAGCTTTCATATTAGTAATAAAATTTTTGTTATGTGAACTTAAACGTGAGGACGTAGGGAAACAAAAAAATAAACAAAGCATAATTGTGCAAGGTCGAATTTGGTAGATGCCCCTTAACGCATTAACCAAAATCTGTGATGTAGCACCCATGAGGTTTTAAGCTAACTCTATTTATTTTATTTCTTAATTCAATATTAAGCATTTCCGTAGCTTGTTTATTTCATTCCTATTAAAATAATAGACATGATATTTCCTCAAAAAAATTAAAAAGGACTAGATTATTACAAATATTTTTTTACGGGTTGGAAAAGTTACATACAGAGTGAATTATTGAGATGAACCAGACCAGATTTTTAAATCCGGCCCTGTAAATCAATCCAAATTATGGTATGTAGGTACCATATTAGAGCACAGTGTGTGTTGTTTCTGTTTATTTTGAAGATTTCTTTCTAATAACTAAACAATATTATACAGTAAGATATTTCATTATATTCGGACTCGTCTCGTAAATAAGATGTCATGTAGTACCTTCCTCTCTGGCGTTATCGTCGCATATTTTAAAGTAAACAAAATTTCCTTGCCACTCGCCCCTGGGGTGCCTATCGCACTTCAGTCTTCATCTTTGTGCGTTAGAAATCACATCATAACGATTATTTTTTGTGTAGTGCGTATTTCTTGAATAATAAAGTGGTTTTTTTTGTGCAATGCCTAAAAGATCGCGAAGTCGTTCTCCGCCCGGAGATAACAACAGCATTATTAAAATGTTAAAAAAATTGGAACAAAGAATGGACTGCTTAGAAAGGCGTAAGCCTAAGTCAAAACGTTTGTGTTCTAGTTCGGATTATAATTCCTCTCTAGAAAGAAGTCGTGTGAAAAAAAGAATAATGTATTCCAGGGATACATCTTCGGAACGAGTTTCGAGTGAAGGTAATTCATTTTTTATTTTTTTTTCATATCCGCAGATACATATTTTAGATGTTAAATATGCTGGACATCGGGATGTGTTGTCTGATTTTGATATCAGAGTACCTGCTTTTGATAGCAGGATGTTTTGTTGTTCTTTTGATAGAACGCACACATTAGTTTCGGCACGCTTTGACATCGTGCCATGCCTATGTTTTATCACAACACCATAATTGACCCGAGCCTGTTTTTAATGACAGGATTTCTGTTTTTGATGACAGAATTTTCCGAGCCAAGTGGTTTCAATATTTTTACTCTATACCCCTTTTCACCTCTTATGGAGCGGAGCCCGATCAGGAAAATGTGACTACCACACCGACCGACGGGGCAACTGGTAAATCAGCTTCGACTACGTCTCTTAACGAGGATATTTTATCAATGCTAGGTGAGGAAATAGCTACCGCTAAAGTATATGGACCTCCAATTCCCCAGCAGCTGGCGGACAGATGGCTTAAAATTGTTAAATCCGGGTTGGATCCCGAGAGAAAGAAAAAATTATTAGAAAAATATCCAGCGCCCGCTAATAGTCGGTTTTTGGAGACGCCAAAAGTAAACCTTATGGTAATCCAGGCTATTAATAAGTCTGTAATAAAAAGAGACGAGCGCCTCTCCACGAAGCAGCTTCAACTCAGTGCAAGTCTTTTCGCAATAGGATCCGCTATTACCGGTTTATTGGAGAAACAGGAGAATGGTGAGGACAATAAGCTCATTATTGAACATCTAAGCGATGCCGGTCGGCTCTTGTCGGATCTTCACCACTCAGAAAGTGCAACTCGGAGAGATTTAGTTTCTCTGAACCTCAACAGGGACTGGAAGGAGACATTATCACAGTCAATCAGTGATGAGTGGCTGTTTGGGAAAGATTTGGAGGATAGACTCAAAAATGCCAAATACATTCAACAGTCTTCCATACAGCTGAAAGTAAATAGACCTACACTTAAGAAGGTTTTCAATGCCGGGAGTTCTTTAAACTCGAAAAGTCCGCTCAAAAAGGTTCAGGGAGCAAGACAGAGTAGACGTTACCAACCTCGTGTTCCCACCGCCAACTTCTACCAGCAGAATCGCCCACGTCGTCAAGAGCGCAACACCACAGAGAGGAGGTATCGCCGGAAGTAGAGGTAGGCAAATCAGCAGGAAGGTTACAATATTTTTTGTCACATTGGAGAGAAATAACAAACAATAAGCGAATTCTGTCTTGGGTAAACGGTGTTAAATTACCTTTCATTAATAAACCTTCACAGGGGGTATCGCCTAAAGAGCCGAAATGGTCCTTAAGGGAGAAAGAGGCAGTCACATATTCTATAGAGAAAATGTTAAATTCTGGGGCTATTTCTAAAGTTCAAGCTTGTAAAGATCAATTTTTATCCAAGTATTTCTTAACTGCAAAGAAGGATGGTACTTCTCGTTTTATATTGAACCTTAAGAATTTCAATCAATATATAGAAACATCTCATTTTAAATTAGAAGACCACAGGGTGGCTGCCAGGATTATTAATCAAAATTGTTTTATGGCTAAGATTGATTTACAGGAGGCATATTTTTTAGTCCCGGTTCACGAAAGACACAAAAAATTTTTAAGGTTTTCATTTAACAACAAAATTTATGAGTATAATTGTCTATGCTTTGGCCTAAATGTAGCTCCTATGATATTTACAAAACTTTTAAAACCGGTTGTTTATTATCTTAGAAAAAAGGGATTTCTTTCAGTTATCTATTTAGATGATTTTTTATTGCTGGGCGATAACTATGAGGAGTGTTTACATAATATATCACAAACAGTATCGATCTTGAAATATTTGGGTTTCGTTATCAATTATGAAAAGAGTTCCCTTATTCCAAGGAATTCATGTATTTAGTCAGGTTTTAAGTTTAACTCTCGGGAACTTACTATCTCGGTTCCTGAAGATAAACGTAAAAAATTGATTATAATGTTGCAACATTTTAAGAAACTAAATCAATGTAAAATTAGAGATTTTTCAAAAATAATAGGTAAATTGATATCTATTTGTCCAGCTGTAAAATACGGCTATCTATATTCAAAATTGTTTGAGCGTGAAAAATATTTAGCTCTTATAAAATCACGAGGCAATTTTAACGCTATTATGAAGATACCGAATAGTTTAGGAGATGAATTCAATTGGTGGATAGAAAGTTTGAAAAACATTGAAAATTCTTTAAAAAAACATAAATTTGCTAAAGAAATTTTTTCGGATGCATCTAATAGGGGGTGGGAAATCTACTGCAATAATAACAGTTCTCATGGTTTTTGGTCAGAGGAAGAGAAATCTGAGCATATAAATTATCTAGAACTTTTGGCTGTATTTTTTGGATTAAGATGCTACGCCAGAAATTTAAAAAATTGTTCTTTGCTCTGCCGGGTCGATAACACTACCGCTATTGCTTATATTAACCGTATGGGGAGTGTACAAAACGTTAAGCTAAATTGTCTTGCTCGAAAAATTTGGCAGTGGTGTGAAAAAAGAGATATCTTCATCGTAGCATAATACATTAGATCATCGGACAATATTATAGCGGATAGGGCCTCTCGGAGCGTACACGTAGACATAGAATGGTCTCTTGCTGATTCAAATTTCCAGTCTTTAGTCGAAAGATTTGGACGTCCGGACATTGATTTATTCGCATGTCGAATAAATAAAAAGTGCAATCTTTATGTTTCATGGCTTAACGACCCATATGCCATCGTGATAGATGCCTTTACAATAAATTGGTCTAAGTTTTTCTTTTACGCTTTTCCGCCTTTCTCGGTAATTCTGCATACCTTAGAAAAAATCATTGCTGATCAAGCGAGAGGTTTTTTACTGGTTCCCATGTGGCCTAGCCAGACGTGGTACCCGATTTTCTTTTCTCTCTTGGTAGGGAAACCATTAATATTTACTCCTAAGCACAATCTTCTTTCCTTTGGCAGATTACAACATCCACTATCAGCACACCTTTCTTTGAAGGGAGGTCTATTATCAGGAAAGCGCTGCAACGAGGCCAAGTTCCCGAATCCTTAGAAATCTGCATGGCGTCTATTTCCGAAAACACACTGAAACAATATGTATCAGGTCTAAAACTATGGTGGGAGTTCTGCGTCTCAAAAAAAGCCGATCCATTTTCTGTTTCACCAGTAGGGGTTTTAGAATTCCTCACGGCCCAATTCAACATAGGAGCTTCATACAGCTCACTTAACACGTACAGGTGCTCATTAGCTCAGATAGCACCCGACCTTTCCCAAGATTACAGAATTCAAAGATTTTTCAAAGGGGTTTACATGTTAAGACCAGGTATGCCAAAATATCAAAATACTTGCGAGGGTAGTTTTAGTTTATCTTAGGAAACTTGAAAATGCGAAAATAAATTTAAATATTCTGTCGCAAAAATTAGCTACCTTATTAGCATTGGCATTGGCTTTTATAGAGGTAGCTAACATACATAGAACAGAGACGAATATCAAAATTGCAATTCCTAAAAGAATTAAAACATCAGCCAAGAACAGATTTCAACCCTTGTTAAATATACCGTTTTTGAATTCTGATCCGGAAATCTGCGTAGCTTCGACCTTGCTTGCTTACTTAGAAATAACAAGTTCGCTTAGATGATTAATCGACAGTTTATTTATTTCCGTTACAAAACCGCATAAGAGAATTTCCACACAGACACTCAGTCGCTGGATCAAGAGTATTTTGCGGAAAAGTGGTGTGGATACGGACAAATTTTCTGCCCATAGCACGAGGCACGCTTTAACCTCGGCTGCAAATAGGAAGGGTGTCAGTTTTGATACCATTAGACTTGCGGCGGGGTGGTCTAGTAAATCTAAAATGTTTGCCCAGGTCTACAACAGGCCCCTTTAGCTAAGTGCCTACGAGACAAAAAATGGCCAGATACTTCCCCTTCTGAGTAAAAGCAAATCCTTTTGAACATGCACAGAAAAAGTCAAAATATAGAGATTTAAGAACAGACCCACCTCGAAATCTTGTGCAGGCACCCCCACCACCTTCTCAAAGGGGTGACACGCGCGGCCTCATATTTTATTTTTTTTCTCGAAAACGGTAAGACATAGAAACTTCTGGTTTGCGCCATTAGAAAAGTGATTAAGTTTTACATTTCCCAGTTATTCTAATATTTTTTGATAATGCCTCATTTTTTCGTTATACAGAAAAATATGGCTGCAGCATGTTTTGCTAAGTAAGTCTTTTGCCTATTACTCAAAAATGATTCATTATATGAAAATTTTATAGGAATACAAAATTGAAGATCACACAATTTCCTATCGATTGGTATATAATAACAATAAGTTATT